>CM017905.1:24849991-24857491 GCA_008369825.1 Triplophysa tibetana | reverse complement strand
GAAGGGTGTAGGGGACCAAACAACTGCTTCTTAAAGTGCCCTTCTGCGTCATCATCCCTCGCCCATAAGGAGGCGGCGTAACCACGTTAAGAATCTGCACAAAGAATCATAGGAGCCCAAAGTGACCTTCAGTGATGCCCTTAGAAATTCTTCAATCTGAAGAACCCTATGAAGTGGCCAGTTATGAGCACTTTGGTTTGGAACGACCCTTCAGTACGGCGGTCATATTGTTGTCACTAAGAAAGGCCCTTCGGAGGGCGACAGATATCCCAGTTGGAACGCAGAGAGAGTCTCTGGTCCTGTGTCAGTCATGTGTGTGTGTCTGCCCGTCTCTACAGTGAGCTTGTGTCCTCTGGATCTTCTCAACGTGGCTCTTAGTTTTTGATCTGTCACTGTACAGACTGGATTCTCTCTTTAGGACAAATAACATTTCATTTGTCTTTGTTGTTTTGTTTGGGTTTCTCTGTGAGTGATGTAGTTTTGTTTCATTTGTGTTGTGATTGTGTTGAGTGTGATTGTGTCAGTGTTGTCGTGGTTGAGAGCGTCAGTAGATGTTAGGACTGAAACATCAGGACTGAAGAATGAAGAGAGGATTCATCTTTTGCTCATGTCGTGGTGTTTCATGGCTTTAGAGGATATGAGTGAGGGTCTCTGTGTTTGACATGTTTCCACTATTTGATGGCCCTTTTATCTCTCTGATCACTGGATATTTGTCTAGTTCTGCTCTGTGGTCATTGTTAGTTGTGTGCCGGAGCACTTGTAAGATATTTTCACCGAGTTGTGTATGCAGGTTTTTATCCCATTTATTTAAATCTTGAGTTGGATTTGTCAGCGGACCTCACACTTCACTGACCGCTCTAGGATGCTTGCTTGCCAGTTCATTGATAGACTTAAGCAGCAAATCTGTTTCATTCAACGTTCCTGAGAAACATATCTAAACATTTTCTGTTGATTTGTATGACACATTTACTCTCTGTGTGTGTCTCTCTCTCTCCCTCTTTCTATCTTTCTCTCTATCTCTCTCTCTCTCTATCTATCTATCTATCTATCTATCTATCTATCTATCTATCTATCTATCTATCTATCTCTCTCTCTCTCTCTCTCACTCTCTCTCTCTCTCTTTCTTTCTCTCTCTTTAGCAGAGTCACCAGCAGATGGCATCATGATGGTGTCACATCATTGTGAAGCTGAAGATGAGTTTTGTGTTAGCAGAAGTTGTCATGCGGAAACGCTTCACTTCTGGTGTGAAAGTGTTCAGGGCAGGGCAGCTGATAGAGGAACTCACACACACTAACATGAAGAAAAGCCTGCACCAACTGAAGACTTTAAACACACAAAGACACAAACACAGCATCAGTGAGTCTGATTCTGCCAGGATGACGGAGTGTCAAACAGGTAAGAGAGTTTCAGCCCATCTTCAATCCATTAACAAACGCTGAGGATTGTGTGCTGTAGATTTCAGACCAGACCGATGGTGTTCAGATCTTTTGGTGATGTGTTGAGACACACTGTTGTTATCTCTACAGAGTGAGTTTGATGCAGAAGAACGTTCAGGAGTTCACCATCATGTTTCACTCATGTCTCACGTGTTTCATCAGACTATAGCTATAGACCTGTAAACTTTAACACCACAGATTTCATCTTCATATTGACGTCTCTCACTTTTCATAGCAGACTTTAGTGTCTTGAGGAATCTGAGATGTTTGAGATGTGAAACTCTGGAGACACATGAGTGATGAGTCTCAATGGATCTCTGTTCAGTCTCATTGCTACAGTCATCTGGGAGAAAACGTGATGAATGGAACATCTTAAAAAGAGTTTCTGTACACAAACAATGTCTGTAATGTGTGTAATGTGTGTAATGTGTTCATTTTCTTTTGACCTCTTTGTCTGGACACAGACAACGTACACACACGCACGCATGCACAGACGCATCAGGCACACACACACACACACACACACACACGTGCACACACACTAACACACCCAAACACTAGATTTCCAGTTTCATAATGCAGAGTGGTTCTGTAAATAGACAGTGAAGTGTATTGTTCATGTGTGTTATACTACACTGTGTTATTGTGACTAATATCTTGATGTGAACTCTACGTTTTATTTGTGTGTCTTGATACACATTTGTGTTGAATGTTTGTCGCTCATAAACTCATGATGATGGTTGTTGTTGTTTTCTCAGATTTTGCGGTGGAGGAGAAGATGGAGCTTGAGCGACTGAAGATGCACAAAGAGACCCTTCTGGAGGACATTGAAGTGAGTGAACATCATCAATCCTCACATCAGCACATAATACAAAACAGAAATCTGCAAACACACAGCATTACTCACGCTGGAAAAATAATGTAGAAATATGGGAAGTATATTATTTACATACACTTTAAAACATTTCTGTAGAAATGTCTGCCAGTAACTTACTGAAGATTTACATTTAATGTGATTTAATGTCATTAACAAGTCTTTATCTTTACAGAAAAATATATAAAATAACAGCCTCATGCAAGGCATTCTGGGAACTAGAAAATATATTTTATTTTGGTTCCCATAATGCTTTGCACGAGGCTGTTATTTTATATATTTTTCTGTAAAGATAAAGACTTGTTCATGTTTAATGTTCATTTCTCTTTGAACAAACTGTTGTCAGTGGGTAATGTTTATAATAAGGTTTTATTAGTTTACATTAGTAAATGCATCAGCTAACAATGAACAATGAGTTTTTCAGCATTTATTAATTCTTGTTCATTTTAGTTCATGTCAATATAGTTATTCATGTTAGTGCATTAACTAATGTTAACAGTGACAACATTTGATTTTAACAATGCATTAGTACATGCTGAAATTAACATTAATCAATATTAATAAATGCTAATGCATCAACAATTGTTAACAGATAGCGCCTTATTGTAAAGTGTTACCCATTATACATGTGAAAGGAACAAATGAACTGTGTGAATGACACAAAGAGACACAAAGAGACAGTAAATGTGTGTGTGTACATGTGTGTTACTGTGTTACTTAACACTTCTCAAGCTATAAAACACACTTTATTTTTCACAGAAACTAAAGAACCAGATTGAAAACGTCATGGCAGATATTCAGGGCTTCAAATCTGCAGAGGACAAGTGAGTGAATTTATCTGTGAGACGCACACACACACACACACACACACACACACACACACACACACACGTGTCTTCATATCAAACAGAGTGTGTGTGCTGTTGAGTATTTTACACAAGATCTAATGAAACACTTTTGATGTCACTGGAGACATCGCTGAGACGTGACTGAGACATTCTTCTCTGTTATTGTAGTAAAGTACAGGAGAGAGAGAAGCGCTTCAGCAGTGGAAAGAAGAAGTTTAACATGGACCCTAAGAAGGTGAGTGATTCTCATGTTCCGTCAGGTGATTGTTTCCAGCGTGAGAAGAAGTTTGAGATGATAAGGTGTAAACTCTCACCTCCTCTCCGCTGATGTCGTCGACAGACAGGATCTGTGGTCAGTGGTGTGAAGATCTGATGTCCACGAGATCATGTTTGATCAGATGAGAGATGTGCAGTGTGTGTGTGTACATGCTTAAAAAAATTAAATGTTCTTCAAAAGAATCTTCCATGCCATAGAAGAACCTTCTGGTTCCATAAAGAACTTTTAACATCTGAAGAACCTTTCTGTTTCACAAAATGTTCTTTGTGGCAAAAAAAGTGTTCTTCAGATAATGAAACAGTAAGAATGAGAGGAATCTTCTATTGTACACTGCTGAGAACCTTTCAAGCACTTTTATTTTAAGAGTTTAGATGAGGAGGTGAGACACAGACGGTGTGTTTACTGAGGAAACTTAAAACCCTCTTTTACTTTCTGAGTAATGTTTGTGGTTTGGTGACGCTGATTGACACACAAAGAGCAAGACCACCGAGAGCAGAGACAAGAGACGTCTGAGTGACACACAAACACCACACACACATGATCAAGAGAAGAGTTTGAAGTACAGAAACAGATCCAGATATGACCGTGTGTGTGTGTGTGTGTGTGTAGTGTGTGTGTGTGTAGTGTGCAGAGTTGAGTTGTGATGTGATGTTTGTGTGTTTCAGGGTGTGAAGTATCTTGTGGAAAATGAGCTGCTGGATTGGAAAGCAGAGCCAGTGGCTGAGTTCCTGTATAAAGAGGAAGGACTGAACAAGACGGCCATCGGAGAGTTCCTGGGGGAGAGGTGACACAACACAAACACAACACACTACACTACACTAAACAACACAACACTACACCACACTACACTACACTAAACAACACAACACTACACTACACTACACTACACTACACTAAACAACACAACACAATACTACACACTACACTACACTAAACAACACAACACAACACAACACTACACTACACTACACTACACTACACAACACTACACTACACTACACCAAACAACACTACACTACACTACACTAAACAACACTACACTACACTACACTAAACTAACCAACACAACACTACACTACACTACACAACACTACACTACACTACACTACACTAAACAACACAACACAACACTACACTACACTACACTAAACAACACTACACTACACTACACTACACTACACTACACTAAACAACACAACACAACACTACACTACACTACACTACACTAAACAACACAACACAACACTACACTACACTACACTACACTACACTAAACAACACAACACTACACCACACCACACTACACTAAACAACACTACACTACACTACACTACACTACACAACACAACACTACACTACACTACACTACACTAAACAACACAACACTACACCACACCACACTACACTAAACAACACTACACTACACTACACTACACTACACTACACTACACTAAACAACACAACACAACACTACACTACACTACACTACACTAAACAACACAACACTACACCACACCACACTACACTAAACTACACTACACTACACTACACTACACTACACTACACTACACTAAACAACACAACACTACACTACACTAAACAACACACAACACAACACAACACTACACTACACTACACTACACAACACTACACTACACTACACCAAACAACACTACACTACACTACACTAAACAACACTACACTACACTACACTAAACTAAACAACACAACACTACACTACACTACACTACACAACACTACACTACACTACACTACACTAAACAACACAACACTACACTACACTACACTACACAACACAACACAACACTACACTACACTACACTAAACAACACTACACTACACTACACTACACTACACTACACTACACTAAACAACACAACACAACACTACACTACACTACACTACACTAAACAACACAACACTACACTACACTACACTACACTAAACAACACAACACTACACTACACAACAAAACACTACACTACACTACACTACCCTACACTACACTACACTACACTACACTACACTACACTACACTACACTACACTACACTAAACAACACAACACAACACAACACAACACAACACTACACAACACTACACTACACTACACTAAACAACACTACACTACACTACACAACACAACACTACACTACACTACACTACACTACACTAAACAACACTTCACTACACTACACTACACTACACTACACTAAACAACACTACACTACACTACACAACACTACACTACACTACACTACACTACACAACACTACACTACACTACACTAAACAACACTACACTACACTACACAACACAACACTACACTACACAACACAACACTACACAACACTACACTACACTACACAACACAACACTACACAACACTACACTACACTACACTAAACAACACTACACTACACTACACAACACAACACTACACTACACTACACTACACTAAACAACACTTCACTACACTACACTACAATACACTAAACAACACTTCACTACACTACACTACACTACACTACACTACACTACACTAAACAACACTACACTACACTACACAACACAACACTACACAACACTACACTACACTACACAACACAACACTACACAACACTACACTACACTACACTACACTAAACAACACTACACTACACTACACTACACAACACAACACTACACTACACTACACTAAACAACACTTCACTACACTACACTACACTACACTACACTAAACATCACATCACAACACTTCACTAAACAACACAACACTACACTACACTACACTAAACAGCACAAACAAAACACTACACTAGACTACAATACATTACACTACGGTACACAACAGGAGGAGTGTTGTTATTCTGTGTGTTGTTCATAAGATGATGTGAGAATGTTGTGATGTGTGCAGAGAGGAGATGAACCTGCAGATCCTGAAAGCGTTTGTGGACCTGCACGAGTTCTCACATCTGAACCTGGTTCAGGCGTTACGGTGAGAACGTCTCCTACACATGTTGAGCTGCAGTCAGATGATGAAGAAGAGCTCATGTTCTTCTCTGTGGGTCCTCAGGCAGTTCTTGTGGAGTTTTCGTCTGCCGGGTGAAGCTCAGAAGATCGACCGTATGATGGAAGCTTTTGCCACACGCTACTGTAACTGTATCCCGGGTGTGTTTCAGTCCACAGGTGAGTCGTGTTCTCGTGAGTCGTGTTCTCTGACTTGATGAAGTCCTTACATTCTGAATAATGTTCTTCATGTGTGTTTAACGTCTTCAGACACGTGTTATATTCTGTCGTTTGCCATCATCATGCTGAACACGAGTCTACACAACCCCAACGTGAAGGAAAAAACCACGCTGGAGCGATTCATCAGCATGAACCGAGGAATAAACAACGGCAGCGACCTGCCGGATGACCTGCTGACGGTGAGCAGCCAATCAGAATCAGACCTCGCTGGCCTTTAGAATTAAAAAGTTTTACAGAATTCATATTCCATGAAGGAATTTATAGTCTATTTCATATTTGACCTGTGTTCTATCTCCTTTATATTAAATGTGTGTGTGTGTGTGTGTGCATGCTTTTTTGTGTATGTCTGTTTGTACATGTGCATATTGTGTGTGGAGTGTTTGTGTGTGTGTGTGTGTGTGTGTGTGTGTGTCTGTCTTCTGTGTTTTCACATTCTTCTTGTTTTTACACGTGTATAACTTTATTTGATTTGCTTAAAGTCTCATGTACAGCTGCTTTGTACCAATGAAAACTGTAAAAGTTCTCTTTAAATAAAGTTGAGTTGAGTCACATGATCCTGACAATCTGTTTTCATCAGAATCTGTACAACAGCATCCGCAACGAACCCTTCAAGATCCCAGAGGATGATGGGAATGATCTGACACACACATTCTTCAATCCTGACAGAGAGGGCTGGCTGCTGAAACTGGGTACATCTCTCTCTCTCTCTCTCTCTCCTTCTGTCTCTCTCCCTCTCTCTCTCTCCTTCTGTCTCTCTCTCTCTCTCTCTCTCTCCTTCTGTCTCTCTCTCTCTCTC
>CM017905.1:24834316-24849891 GCA_008369825.1 Triplophysa tibetana | reverse complement strand
CTAACAGCAGAGGTCAGAGGATCAAAGCGTGTAAGACAGAAACAGACGGTCGTGTGGTGGAAGGCAAACATCAGTCATACATGATCTGTGCTGCTGCAGCTGAGGAGAGAGATGATTGGATAGAATCTGTCAGGTGTTGTCAAACACACACAAAACACAAACGTGCCTGCCAACACCACAATATTGTAAAAGTGTAATGTCAAAGTGTCGTGTGATTGTGTGTCTACAGGGCCAGCATTACCAAAGATCCATTCTATGATCTCGTGTCTGTCAGAAAGAAGAAGGTCATCAATAAAACTCCTGAGTGACATCACACGTGTGTGTGTGTGTGTGCGTGTCTGTGTGCGCATGCGTGTGCGTGTGTGTGTTTCAGCTGAAGTCATTCTGGTAACAACATGTATGTCACTCTGACAAATACACAACTGTGTGATGTTGACAATCATATGAATGTTTTATATATCTTTGATATGTACAGGAGAAGAGTGTTTTGTGTGTTATGATGCTCTTACACAGTTCACACTTACTGTTTAAATCTGCACTTTCATCCAATCACATTCTCACTGATTTATAAACTAAGATATATTTGGTATCAAAAGTTCTGAGTGTAAAATAACATGTATTTATGTAACAAAAATGTTGTATATATTTCATGGATATTATGATTATTTTCTTATTTAAATGTTATTTGGGACATAAAGTCACATGCAGTAATAGTTGTGTAGTTGTTGTAGTGTTTTATTAAAGTCAAACATGAGAAATGTTTTCCTACAAAAACAAACATTGTGTGAGCAGAATGTGAGTTTACTGGTTACACTATTGTGTTTCTATCACTCTTGTGTTGAGTCGACTGAGGCTCATCCAGTATTTATAGATGACTTGAGAAATGTGATGTGGTTAAGTTTTAGAGGAAGTCTGCACAGAAAATCTCTGACATGTGGCCTGTAGATTTGAAGGGAAGCAAATGTCCAGGATGAAGATGAAATGTGTTCCTTCAGAGTTTTATTCTCGCAACAGCGGCATTGAAAGAGGAAACTTGATATGACTTCATAACTCTCACTTCCTCTGACCATATGAACATGTGAAACCTGCTGCTTCTAACACACACACAAACACACACACACACCTACACACACTGATGTGACACAAAGTGATGATGAGTTTTGTATGAGTCAAAATTACATTATTTGGTCCTCATGAGGAAACAAACGTATCAATGATACAGAATGAAGTTTTTTTAAAATGTAAAAGAGCAGAAAGTGTGATTGTGAGGTTGAGGGGTGTGGAATATGATATACAGTTTGTACAGAATAAAAACCATTGTGTCTATGGCAGGGCTTCTCAAAGTCTACTTTCAAAGGTCCAAAACTGTATTCACAAGTGTCAAAGGTCCGGACAATTGGTTGTTTCAAAATTAGTTTTTAATACACATCCTTATTACTTTTTATAATGAATTAACATTACTTTTTGAAAATAATAAAGTGTTTTGCATTTAAAATACATTAAAAACAAATCCAAAAGTGGCAAAACATACCAAGAGGTATAGGCTAAAAATAAAATGGTGCAAAATACAGAGCAGCCTTATGTGAGAAATGGCACTGTCTGTTCTCAATTAGCTGCCTAAACCATGGCACAAAAGGTGTGGTTGTTAGTGCATAGTGCCATTTGACATTTCCACTTTTTATAATTCCAACAGTCTCGTTACAAATTAAATAGAACGTTTTTGTTCTGGATTGGGGAGAAATGAATCCGTACCTCTCTGTCCAGTCATCTTTAAAAGCTCTGTTTTCTTCGACTTTTCTTTTTTTAGTAACGGACATCCTCACCTATAGAACCGCGCACGCACATCGGTGAAGTTTTTTTTTTTTTTTTTTTTTTTTTTTTTTTTTTCGCACATCGGTGAAGTGTCGTTTTATTAACCCGCTCGATTACGTCATACGCTTACTGGATTTCACGGAAGCAATTGACATCTCACTATCGCGAGAGCGATTCAAAAGCCTACAGAGCAGGCGGGTCTCGTCTCTCTCTCTCGCGGTCATGTGATGTCATGCGTCGATTGGTCTGAGCGCAGCGGCACCACAAGTCAATCAAGCGGGTCCGGATTTAAGTCCCTCCGGGTCCGTATCCGGACCAGGGTCCGGACTTTGAGTAGCCCTGGTCTATGGAATGTCCCCATAAAAACATGGAAACCCAAAATCTGTGTGCACACCAACTCATGGGGACTCGTGTCATGTGGGGACCAAAATCGGGCACAAAAGCTTTTAAATTGTACAGAACGATAACGTTTGAAAATCTAAAAATGCAAAAAGTGTTCCAGGATCTTTAAGTTTACAGGTTTAGGGGATAAAATATTCAGTTTGTACAATAAACAACTCATTACACCTATGGACTATCTCCACAGAGATAATAAAACATACATGTGTGTGTGTGTGTTGTAAGGGGGCAGTTGGAGTGGACAGCTTATATTCACACCCACCAGTAACCACATCCTGAGACTGCAGAACATCATCATCCAGACTTCCTTCATCTGCTGACACACACACACACACGCGTGCGCACACACAAGTGTTTCTGTGTTCCGATTGAACAGCAGAGGGTAAGATGAGCACAAGAGTGTCCGTTAAACCCGTCTGATAACATTCATCACATACACACACCTTTATGTTTCAGATGTCACAGTCGGCTCTTTCTGTTCACACATGTTTATTACACAGAACTATCACACACAGGAGCTGCACAACAGTTTCATTCTTTTCTTTTTGATGGCAGAATGTGTGTGTCTGATCCTCCTCAATGATGTCTTGACATCACAACATCACAACTCAACACATTTTCTTAAAAATATCGCCACATGTGTAAGTTGACTCACTCAAGATAACATTGTAAGCACACTTACACTTATGTCAGAAATATGTGAATGTTATGAGCAGACGAGTTAATGTGAGTCTAAAGATGTTCTCATTCATCTCTCACTTCTGAACGTTAAAGGGACAGTTGACTCAAAAATGAAAATTCATCACTTACATCAGTTCCAGACCTGTATAAATGTCTTTGTTCTGCTGAACACACAGGAAGATATTTGGAAGAATGTCAGCAACCAAACAGATCTCATCCACATTTACTGCCACAGTAGAGGAAACAAATACTATGGGATTCAATAGAGGTGAGATTTGACATTCTTCCAGATATCTTCCTGTGTGTTCAGCAGAACAAAGGCATGTATCCATGTCAATCTAAAGGGTCGTTCACATTAGAAAGATAACTATAAAAAAAATATCGTTGGGATCACTTTCAGAACCTTTTTTTCCAGCTGATGAGCAATAAAACACGGAGAACGTTATTGATGATCGCACTACTGTAGGTTTTATTTCTGAATGAAAGACTCTAATGGTGGGAAAGCGGTGTGTTTACAGCAGGATGTTATATGTGTAACGCTTAGCTGGCAAAATATACAGTTTACCTCCCAGACACGAGCGCACCTTCAGCCTTCAGAGCCTCCAGCCTTTGATGTCATAATTTGGAGAAAAGACGTTCGGGAATGAAAACGAAAGCATTATCAGCTGCTCGTCTACATTCATTTTAGTGACTGAGAACACTGCAGCCCTCAGGCTGAAAATAAACAAAACCTTTGTGTTATCGTCCGCTGGTGTGGACGTAAATATTCTACAGATATTCTTATAGTTATAATGTGATCGGCCCCGTAGGGTGAGTCAATTCATTTGTTGGGTGAACTGTCCCTTTAATCTAGTGTACGGTGAAGATCATTATGTCCTGTAAAGATCAAAGCACAACACACACCTGAAGCAGGGCTCTTTTATTAAAAGAAACTTTAAATGATTTTACAGATTTATTCTGAGGTCTGAACTGTGAGGTGTGAGCGTCCATCTCTTCAGTCTGTGACAGACTTCTCCAGACCGGCTGTAAATGAACAAAAGTCCTTCCACACAATCTTATTTCCCTTTTTTAAATAATTTGAAACGTTTCTTACTGTTTGGCTTTGAGTTCGCATCTGTGTCTTCTGTGTGTTTGGTTGTGTCGTCCGTGGCGTGTGTGTGTTTGGATGTGTCTTCTGTGTGTTTGGTTGTGTCGTCCGTGGCGTGTGTGTGTTTGGATGTGTCTTCTGTGTGTTTGGTTGTGTCGTCCGTGGCGTGTGTGTGTTTGGATGTGTCTTCTGTGGCGTGTGTGGGTTCGCTTGTATCATCTGTGTGTGCTGAACTTGGTTCTTCAATAACACTTTCATTTTTCATCTTTTGCTTCTTTTTCAAAGTCTTCCACCAGGGCTTCTTCTTAGTGGTCTGTTTGGGTTGTTCAGGCTCGTCCGCTTCAGGAACGGGTGTTGGGATGTCCAGTTCTTCTACTGGTTCATGTTGACCCGGTTCTGGCAGCTCCAAGTTTTTGATGAAGTCCTCTAGCTGTGTGCTGGATCCTGGGATCTGTCCGAGCGACAGCAGGTATTTGGGGTTGTGGTATTTGTGTGCCGGTACGTCTCTGCGTGCCGCGTCTCCGATGTTGACCTGGAAGCGAGAGTAGGCAGTAATGGGGCGTTTGGCCACCGAGGCTCGTGACAGCGTCCCCGTTTGAGGTTTGTCCAGGTGAAACTCTTTAAAGAGGTCCAGTTTGTCTGAGATGGCATAAAGTTCACAGAAATCATTATCGTAGAAATCCACCACCTGTCCGGACATCACAGTGATCATGTTTCTATCCATACGAGAACAACTCCAGGAGAAACTGAAGGAAAAACACAACAACTTTACACACACTTCACAGCAGATTTCACAATCACACACACACTCACTCACCTGTACGTCCCAAACATCACTTTATCTCCATCGATCAGCATGTACTTGCTGTGAACGTTTCCTGGGATTTTACCGAACGACAGATTCAGACCAATACCTTTCACAGTCCGAGTTCTGACATTCTGTGAGAAACATGTGACATGTTTGAATGCAACGGTTCAGACGACACACTGACAGACAGATGTGTGTACTGTGTTTGTGGTGTGTGTGTCTGATGTGTGTACTGTGTGTGTGTGATGTTTGTGTATGATGTGTGTACTGTGTTTGTGGTGTGTGTGTCTGATGTGTGTACTGTGTTTGTGGTGTGTGTGTCTGATGTGTGTACTGTGTGTGTGTGATGTGTGTATGATGTGTGTACTGTGTGTGTCTGATGTGTGTACTGTGTGTGTATTATGTGTGTCTGATGTGTGTGTATGATGTCTGTGTCTGATGTGTGTGTATGATGTGTGTACTGTGTGTGTGATGTGTGTGTCTGATGTGTGTGTCTGATGTCTGTGTATGATGTGTGTGTGTGATGTGTGTGTATGATGTGTGTACTGTGTTTGTGGTGTGTGTGTCTGATGTGTGTACTGTGTGTGTGTGATGTGTGTATGATGTGTGTACTGTGTGTGTCTGATGTGTGTACTGTGTGTTTGTGGTGTGTGTGTCTGATGTGTGTATGATGTGTGTATGATGTGTGTACTGTGTGTGTCTGATGTGTGTACTGTGTGTGTGTGATGTTTGTGTATGATGTGTGTACTGTGTTTGTGGTGTGTGTGTCTGATGTGTGTACTGTGTGTGTGTGATGTGTGTACTGTGTGTGTCTGATCTGTGTACTGTGTGTGTATGATGTGTGTCTGATGTGTGTGTCTGATGTGTGTGTCTGATGTCTGTGTCTGATGTGTGTGTCTGATGTGTGTGTATGATGTCTGTGTCTGATGTGTGTGTATGATGTGTGTACTGTGTTTGTGGTGTGTGTGTCTGATGTGTGTACTGTGTGTGTGTGATGTGTGTACTGTGTGTGTCTGATGTGTGTGTCTGGTGTGTGTGTCTGATGTGTGTGTATGATGTGTGTACTGTGTTTGTGGTGTGTGTGTCTGATGTGTGTACTGTGTGTGTCTGATGTGTGTACTGTGTGTGTCTGATGTGTGTACTGTGTGTGTATGATGTGTGTATGATGTGTGTCTGATGTGTGTGTATGATGTCTGTGTCTGATGTGTGTGTATGATGTGTGTGTATGATGTCTGTGTCTGATTTGTGTGTATGATGTGTGTACTGTGTTTGTGGTGTGTGTGTCTGATGTGTGTACTGTGTTTGTGGTGTGTGTGTCTGATGTGTGTACTGTGTGTGTGTGATGTGTGTATGATGTGTGTACTGTGTGTGTATGATGTGTGTACTGTGTGTGTATTATGTGTGTCTGATGTGTGTGTATGATGTGTGTGTGTGATGTGTGTGTATGATGTGTGTACTGTGTTTGTGGTGTGTGTGTCTGATGTGTGTACTGTGTGTGTGTGATGTGTGTATGATGTGTGTACTGTGTGTTTGTGGTGTGTGTGTCTGATGTGTGTATGATGTGTGTATGATGTGTGTACTGTGTGTGTCTGATGTGTGTACTGTGTGTGTGTGATGTTTGTGTATGATGTGTGTACTGTGTTTGTGGTGTGTGTGTCTGATGTGTGTACTGTGTGTGTGTGATGTGTGTACTGTGTGTGTCTGATCTGTGTACTGTGTGTGTATGATGTGTGTCTGATGTGTGTGTCTGATGTGTGTGTCTGATGTCTGTGTCTGATGTGTGTGTCTGATGTGTGTGTATGATGTCTGTGTCTGATGTGTGTGTATGATGTGTGTACTGTGTTTGTGGTGTGTGTGTCTGATGTGTGTACTGTGTGTGTGTGATGTGTGTACTGTGTGTGTCTGATGTGTGTGTCTGGTGTGTGTGTCTGATGTGTGTGTATGATGTGTGTACTGTGTTTGTGGTGTGTGTGTCTGATGTGTGTACTGTGTGTGTGTGATGTTTGTGTATGATGTGTGTACTGTGTTTGTGGTGTGTGTGTCTGATGTGTGTACTGTGTGTGTCTGATGTGTGTACTGTGTGTGTCTGATGTGTGTACTGTGTGTGTATGATGTGTGTATGATGTGTGTGTCTGATGTGTGTGTATGATGTCTGTGTCTGATGTGTGTGTATGATGTCTGTGTCTGATGTGTGTGTATGATGTCTGTGTCTGATGTGTGTGTATGATGTCTGTGTCTGATTTGTGTGTATGATGTGTGTACTGTGTTTGTGGTGTGTGTGTCTGATGTGTGTGTGTGATGTGTGTATGATGTGTGTACTGTGTGTGTCTGATGTGTGTACTGTGTGTGTATTATGTGTGTCTGATGTGTGTGTATGATGTCTGTGTCTGATGTGTGTGTATGATGTGTGTACTGTGTGTGTGATGTGTGTGTCTGATGTCTGTGTATGATGTGTGTGTGTGATGTGTGTGTATGATGTGTGTACTGTGTTTGTGGTGTGTGTGTCTGATGTGTGTACTGTGTGTGTGTGATGTGTGTATGATGTGTGTACTGTGTGTGTCTGATGTGTGTACTGTGTGTTTGTGGTGTGTGTGTCTGATGTGTGTATGATGTGTGTACTGTGTGTGTCTGATGTGTGTACTGTGTGTGTGTGATGTGTGTGTCTGGTGTGTGTGTCTGATGTGTGTGTATGATGTGTGTACTGTGTTTGTGGTGTGTGTGTCTGATGTGTGTATGATGTGTGTGTCTGATGTGTGTGTATGATGTGTGTACTGTGTGTGTGTGTGTGTGTGTGTGTGTGTGTGTCTGATGTGTGTGTCTGATGTGTGTGTCTGATGTGTGTGTATGATGTCTGTGTCTGATGTGTGTGTATGATGTGTGTACTGTGTGTGTGTGATGTGTGTGTCTGATGTGTGTGTATGATGTGTGTGTCTGATGTGTGTGTATGATGTGTGTACTGTGTGTGTGTGTGTGTGTGTGTGTGTGTGTGTGTGTGCACGTGTTTGTCTGTGTGTGTGTGTGTTTGTGTAGGTCCGTGCGTGTGTGTGCTGTGTGTTTGTGTAGGTGTGTGTGCTGTGTGTGTGCTGTGTGTGTGTGCTGTGTGTGTCTGTGTGTGCGCGCGCGCGCGTGTTTGTGTAGGTCTGTGTGTGTGTGTGCTGTGTGTGTGTTTGTGTAGGTCTGTGCGTGTGTGTGCTGTGTGTGTGTTTGTGTAGGTGTGTGTGTGTGTGTGCTGTGTGTGTGTTTGTGTAGGTCTGTGCGTGTGTGTGCTGTGTGTGTGTTTGTGTAGGTGTGTGTGCTGTGTGTGTGCTGTGTGTGTGTGCTGTGTGTGTGTGTGTGTGTGTGTGTGTGCGTGTGTTTGTGTAGGTCTGTGCGTGTGTGTGCTTTGTGTGTGTTTGTGTAGGTGTGTGTGTGTGTGTGCTTTGTGTGTGTTTGTGTAGGTGTGTGCGTGTGTGTGCTTTGTGTGTGTTTGTGTAGGTGTGTGTGTGTGTGCTTTGTGTGTGTTTGTGTAGGTCTGTGCGTGTGTGTGCTTTGTGTCTGTTTGTGTAGGTGTGTGTGTGTGTGTGTGTGTACCTTTAGTTCTCTGGCACCAACTTTCATTCGGTTACACATGTCGAGGAAGTGTGGAGCTCCCTGCACGTCCAGCACAATGTAGACAGGTACACCGCGTTTGGATGCCTCAAACAGGTCCTGTAGAATCTGTATGTCAGTCAGGAGGTCCATCACTATGGCGACAACCTGAACAATAAACATGATAAATGACATGTTTTTACTCTATCTTAGTTTAAGAGTCTTCTCTAAAACAAACAAACAAAAATGTTTAGCAGACAAACACATTTAATAATAAAACATACTGATGACATCATCTCCTGTGATAGTTACTGTCTGTTTCTTCTCACTCTCCTTTATATTTCATCTTTAGCATTTATTCTATTAATGTCAATAAAATGTGAATTTGGATGTCTTGGATGAAATGAAGCCTGTTTATGACCGTTTGAATCTTTTTTTTAAGGCCGATAATGATTATTGTTATATATTGTAGTGTATTAGAGTGCAATGCATTTTATCTGCAAACATGACACTAAATCCCGCTAATATCATTTATTTAACCCATCACATTAACATAAATAAAAACAATTCCTGCAGGAACTGAAATGAGTTCAGTGATGTTTTGACAGTTTTTTCCTTTCCAACAGTTTTCTGTAGAAGTGGTCCGGTGGAGTGACAGTTATTCACCTCACATGACTGAGGTGTGGCTTTTACTTTCACTCTCGTGTGGAATGTTGCTTTCCTACCAGATCTCACCTAATAAAGTCTGAAGTTGTTTTATATATGATGTGTGTTATAAACGTTCTCTCACAGATAAGAACAGATGAGTGTGTTGAGTGAATGATGTTGAATGTTTGCAGAACAGCTGAATGTCTGTCTCTGATTCTCATGAATCCATTCAACACACATGACGTCCGTCTGTCTTTACAGTCATTCTGAGGCAGCAGATCAAGTCTGAACAGACCAGTGACTGATGTCTGATAATAATCAGACCACTGACTGCTGTGCTGACTACACACCCATCTGACTCTCTGGTTACCATGGTAACAGGTCCATCAATCCCATGAAAGATCCACAACAGTATTGTTTAACATTAACTAGTAAAGTGTGGTTTTCCTGTAGCTCAGTGATAAGAGCATTACATTAGATCCCAGGGGATTGCTGCTACCTATAAATGTATATGATAGTGCAATTTAAGTCGCTTTGGATAAAAGCGTGTGCCAAATGCATAAATGTAAATGGTAATGCAGTAGTCAGTACATCCTGGAGTGAATGATTTCTATAAGGGGAAAGTTTAGGGGAAGTGATCGTCTGACCTTATAGGATTTCTGGATTAACTTCCGGACGACCTCTTTGATGTGCGGCCCGTTCCCTTTCGGCGGGTGTGTGTGTACGGTGACCTGGGTCGCTCCTTTAAAGAGCCCGGATGAGGGCCACCCGATGTCCAGCGCGGGCACCTCCGTGTCAGACATCTGCGGCCAGTAGGTGGAGCGCAGAGACTCCGAGTCCCGCTGTTTGGCTTCATTCTCCTTCTTCACCGTTTCATTCTGCGCCTTCTCTTCTTCAACCACGACATCACATTTGACGAAGGTGTTAGTGATGTTCTTGAGTTCTCGCGCTGACAGGAAGTCGGTGTTCTTCTCTTCCTTCAGGAGGGTTTTAAAGGCTCCGTCGCCGTGTCTCAGCAGCTCCTCGAGCGCCGCCCGATGCGCCTCTTTGTAGTAGAACTGCGGGTTAGATTCGGGCACCTCTGCGGGCATGAGCCCGTCCTCCATACACAAGAGCTGAGACTCCGCCATGACTCCTGTCTGTCTGCATGCCCTGAAACTCTTACCTGAACTCAGTACAGCTCACCTGTGCGCTCGAGCGCGCGCGCGGGCTGTGGGTGTGGTCAACTGATCCTGTTCCAGAGAAAAGTTCGTTTCTGATTGAATGAATGACATCACATTTGATCTTTCTCCCAGTTAAGGAAAAACAAACAGCATTGTTTGATCACGACAATTGTGGGAACATAAAAGTTAATGTTTTACGTGTGATTTGGGATGATTTGTGTATATTCTTTCGATTTCTTCCACAAAAAAGAAGAGACAGATAGAACTGACGGTTACCTCGATCAACTGTAGTTAGTTTAGTGATCATATAATCTTTGTTATGAAAACAGAATTAATCATCAAACAAGACAACATCACATTCTTTACCGATTCATTTGTGATGTTGTTTTCCTTCCAATCAAATGTTGTGGTGACGTCATTAAAGAACAGAGTGACACCAAACACTAAAACATGTTCTGTTTGTCTGTTATATTTTAACTTGTGAAAACAATTAACTGTACAAACATAGTCATGGCAAAACTGCCCAGTAAAGTGAAGCTTTTGGGGAATTTCATTAGTTTTGTATCTCATGATTATTTGACCGTTCATAATAAATAATATGAACTTTATAACTTGTCCACATCTAAACTAGGATTATATTGAAGACTCTTGACTCTCAGCTTTAGTTATCACTGTGGCATTTATTAAATAAAAACATTTTAAATCATGTTTAAAACATTTTATGCAGATTAATGATTTAAGATGTGTGAATGCTCAGATGTTAAACTGAACTCCTCTCTCTGTATTATACTGAAGCTGAATATAAAACAATATTAATCTATTGTGTGTTTGTGTATCCTCAGATGTTTGTGTCATCTGTGATGAGTTTTAAAGAGGATTTGTGTAGTTGACGGGAAAGAGTCCGGTTCTTCCACGCAGACGACCCTTCCACCAGAAACGATCCGACTGATCTAGAACCTCAATAAGATCTCCAGATTGAAAGTTCAGCTCATCTGGATCTTCTGCAGTGAAGTCAAACATGGCTCGAACTGACGTCATAGATGACTGCAGACGCAAACACACATGAAAAATCTCTAGTCACTTTATCAGCTTCTCACACAATCAATGACATCACCTGCATAACAAGTGTGTGTGTGTGCACTGCTTTGACCATTATAAGGATGCACAGTCCTTACAATACAGTGTGCATTCATGTGTTTGGCCACGCCCCCTACATTATGAGGACATGCTGATGTTCTTGTAATTCAAAACGTAAAATAATAATGTATATGAAAATAAGTGTGTGTGTGTTGTACCTGTGGAAGTGGTTGAGGCTCAGGGGGGCGGGGCAGGGGTAGGGCTGGTGCCCTGCAAGTGTTGGGTCTCCCCTATAACCATAAAAGATAACTTCAATTAAACTTCATTTGAGTCATGAGATCAGACCAACACATGAATGAGTGAAGCTGTACCTGAGACAAGGCCGATGGTTGTACAGGATTTCTGCGTGGAACATGCGATGGACTCTGACACACACACAGAAAGAGAGAGAGAGACAGAGAGAGAAGGAGAGAGAGAGACAGAGAGAGAAGGAGAGAGAGAGACAGAGAGAGAAGGAGAGAGAGAGAGACAGAGAGAAGAAGAGGGAGAGAGAGAGAGACAGAGAGAGAGAGAGGAGAGAGAGAGAGAGAGAGAAGAAGGAGAGAGGAGAGAGAGAGAGAAGGAGAGAGAGAGAGAGAGAGGAGAGAGAGAGAGGAGAGAGGAGAGAGGGAGGGGAGAAGAGGAGGAGGAGAGAGAGAGAGAGAGAGAGAGAGAGGGAGAGAGAGAGAGAGGAGAGAGAGAGGAGAGGGGAGGAGAGGAGAGAGAGAAGAGAGAGGAGAGAGAGAGAGGAGAGAGAGAGAAGAGAGGAGAGAGAGAGAGAGAGAGAGAGAGAGAGAGAGAGAGAGAGAGAGAGAAGAGAGAGAGAGAGAGAGAGAGAGAGAGAGAAGGAGAGAGAGAGAGAGAGAGACAGAGAGAGAAGGAGAGAGAGAGAGAGAGAGAGAGAAGGAGAGAGAGAGAGAGAGAGAGATGTGAAAGAGTTAACAAAAGATCCGTCTCAGACCTTCAACTATTAAGCAGACCCTTTCAATTATTATGACATATTGATTTGTTTCTCAATTCGTTTCTCAAGTGGTTTTGTCTTCAGGGTTCAGGGCGACTCACCCGCTGTTCAGTCAGCAGAAACACTCGAGTCTGTTTGGAAATGGAGTTGTTGGTGTAAAACTCCACCAGTTTGTTGAGAGAACTGAACTTCTCGTCCCAGAGATAGTACTGCGCGCTTCTGCTTCTCATCACCTTAAAGTGCTGAACATCATTTTCATGTCTGAGAGCCACAAACACAAACAAACAGCGAGAAAGTAAAAAACGCACGAGCTACAATCATCAGAGATCAAAACACCAGTTTTTGACCGAGTAAAGGAAAACTGCTTATACATCAAAGTGAAAGATGTCTTCTGTGAATGTAAGCCTGTACCTGACTGAAATAGAGAAGTCTCCTGGTGAACTCTGTGAGCCGCGGATGAGGAAGGATCCGATTGGCTGAGACATCAGTTTGTCCTGTGAGGCCTGCCGGCTGATGTTCTCCTGAAACCAGCTGAAGACAGATGACACCATCACATAAAGAGTCTACACCATCCTCTACACACTCCAGACACATGCACGACCTCTGACCGCTGAAACCCAGCTGACCGGGCCGATGTCTGTGAGTTACCTGGGGAAGTTTGTGATGATGTAATTCTGCGGCACAAATCCTTCCATGCCGTTTATTTCTGCACGAAACCAGTTTTCATTGGTAGCTAACACCTGAAGATGAATACAAAAACACTTCAACACCTCCTTCAACAGCTTCACAATATCATAAGACAAAACATCATCGTAACATGTAAAGGACCAATTTGAACCACCGGCTCTCTCCACCCCTTCCTTTCCAAGCACTATGATGTCATCATGTATTTGCTTCTATCCTGAATGAGATAAAATATTTATTTGCAGCGATGTGTCTTTATTTATTATTATTTTATTGATTGTCTAGAAACTCATTAATTACTCAATTCATGCAGTAAGTATAAAGTCTTCAAATGTATTCATACAGACTTTTTTATACAAATAAATGAATACTAAATAATAATAAAAAAAGATAATATATTTACGAAACGTGTTCGGTAGAACAGTGTGTCTGTTTCGAGCTAATGAAACAACATGATGAATTCCATGTAAAGGGTGTGTAGATAGAAATAACTCATTCTAAGATCATCAAAACATGACGCTTCATCATGTGAGGTCTTTGGTTATCTATATGATATTGCATTTCAGTCAATGAATCCTCAAAAACACACTGGACCTTTAAATGAAAAAAGTGTGTTTTTAAGCGTTTTTACACAAATTGTGTGTCAGTGTGACATGTATGTGCTGTGCAGGTCAGAGACCTTGATGTTATCTCCTTTCCTGAAGCTCAGCTCATCCTCCATTGAAGCACTGAAGTCATATTTTCCTGTCGCCTCCATGATCAAAACTCTGAGACTCAACTGAGAAACACAGTGAATGAACACAATCATTTGTTTTAAAGTCATGACACATCAATACTGAACCATCACAAACCATTCCACGTGAGGAAGGTCTGTCTGAGTGAAAGCAATGGCAAGACTTTATTATATTCATAAGATATTAATTGAATGGTGAAAAGACAAACTTTGTTAGTGAGATTTCAAGCAGCGACGAATGCTTCACATGAGAAGAAGAGAGGAAAATGTGTCGATTTGATGTTGAAATACCAGAAACCACATGTCAGTCAACAACCACAAGGCAACACAGAAACTCAAACTACAGCTCTGACATGTGAACAACTCAACAAACACAGTTAATATTTGAGCTGTTAGAATGTTTAATCCAGTCATGTGTGTGTTCACGCAGCATCAGCATCTGTTTCCGTTCAGAGACGTTTCTGGACCACTGCTTGTGTTTCTATTTGATCTCGCTCGAAAGATTCATGTCGAATGTTTTAAACACAGGGGCTGTGGTCACAGCTCTTAACTCAGTGAAGATTTCTCAGTGTGGATGTTTTTTATAGACACAAACTTTAGCTACAATCATGACTCAAAATAAATCTGTTACTGTAAGACGCAGGTGCATTTATTGACATGGTTTAAACCATATTGACAATTAAATGAGGTAACGTAACTTGTCACCTTGGCAACCTTCCATTGAACAGCCCCTATATGTACTAAACTGTTTATATATACACTTTGTGATGACTAATCCTGTTTTCAAGAGAAACCACAACACTTACATCCGACTCATCTCTAAACTCAAAAGGCTTTAGTTCACTACATGAGCACACCTTTCTTCAGATTCATGCAGCGATGTTTGAAGAATATTCTGAAATATAAAGACGGTTGTACTTACAGTTCCCAGTGCGAGTTTTCTTACACGAGCTGTCAACTTATTTCACAGCGCCTGGCCGAAGACCTCAAGCCAAACTCATGTTACATTATGTACAAATCTCTCATGCATGAATGGAAAAGAGGAAACAGAAATAAGAAATGATACCCTCCCCTTGAGTTCTCACCCGTCCAGCTGTTGTTTAAACTGTGACTGACACACACACACACACACACTTCCTGTGCATTTAAGGAACAGAACTTATGTCCACAGAGATAAGTGTGTTACTCTATAATGTCAATGTTTAAACTCATTTTACAATAGACCTAAGCTTTACAAATTGTGTTGAAGTATCATAGAACCTTTATATTGTATCATACTCATTTACAGTTGTTTTGAACTTTGAATTCACATCGACTCATGGGGACTCGTGTGACTGTGGGGACCAAAATGTAGGTCCTCTCAGCCACAAAAGCTTATTACAGTAGTCGCACAGAACTATATTTAGAATAATCGAAAAATGCAAAAGAGTTTTAAAGTGTTAGGGCAGTGATGTTTTTATTTGTAGCAATAGCCGGCCATTATTGTGTGATGGTTTAATGTGATTATAGCTCGTGTGTTTTAAACTTCAAGAAATGAGTTAAATATTAAAAGGCTTGGTCACTACATTTATAAAAACATGTCTGTGATGCTGTGTGACTGTGTTACAATAATATGTGAACCTGGATCACAAACCAGTCTTGAGTAGCACAGGGACATTTTTAGTAAAAGACAAAAATACATTATATGGGTCAATATTAAAGATTATTCTTTTATGCCAAAAATCATTAGGATATTTAGTAAAGATTATGTTCCATGAAGATATTTTGTACATTTCCTACCTTAAATATATCAAACTTTATTTTTGTAAATGTATGGCCTGCTACAGTGCCTCTGATTAACAACTGCAAAGGCCATTATCTTAATATTTAGAATGTTTTGCACTCTCAGATTACTGAGTTTTAAACGGTTGTGTCAT
>CM017905.1:24821816-24829316 GCA_008369825.1 Triplophysa tibetana | reverse complement strand
AAATCTGATACAAGACATTAATTTAAACGACAGGTTTGCAGTTTAAAGTTATAACAAAAGTCTAAACTTGACTGTATAAATGACACATCTGTGTTTGTTTAACTGTTAAAACACAAATCAAACAGGAAATCTCAGTTTCCATGGCATGTTTATGGGATTATCTGTGGATTATGGAATATTTCACACTTGTCATTTTAAAGGTCTTTGTGTATGTGTTCTACAGTCACATCAGATCTGTTTGTGTATTGATCTCTGATTGATCTGATGGGTGAAATCTAAAGCAGCTGAACTCTTGAGATGAAGCGGCAGTGCTCGCCGTCAACTGTCTGATTAAAACTGGATGATTTCTTTTGAATATTTACCTCCTCACAAACGCACACAAAGCTGTTTTTGCATTGAAGAGCATAAATAAATTACACATCGGCATCTCCAGAGTTTGTGTTAATTGGTTATGTGTGGTATTATGATGTTGTTTGTGTGTTTTAAATTAAACGTCTGCTGATGTGATGTGGAGTGTCTTCTGGTTTGGTGCTTGCTGTTGTGGGTTTTGAAGCCCAATCTTTCCCTGTGAACTCTGGATCAATAAATCTAATAACTCACTCCTGCGACCTCACACACACTGTTATTCTTCAGGTCTTTGCTGATTTAAAGGTGTGTTTGGGTTTATTGAGATGTTTCTCTTTCACGTTGGACACACAGGGCTGTTCTTATAAAGGATTAGTTTTAAGAGAAGTGTGCCGGTCTCTGTGTCCAGGATCAGGCGGATGATTTGACTAATGGCTTCATTAATATTGTATGAGGTTCAGACAGAATGTGTCTCAGAACCGGAGAAAGATTTCTGGATCTCTATCTCGTCTCACATCTGAATCACAGACACTCTTTGGTCATGCTAAAGTTTATACGCAGTGATGACATAGAACAGTGTTTGTCTAAAAGATTGAGAACACAAACTAACCTCTTTATAGTCTTAAGAATCTTCTTTCACAAAAAGAAGTTTTATAAATATGCTTCAATGAATGGTTCTTCTGTGTCTTTGTCACCAGTATGTTACCAGTGCAGGTGGAGGTTCTGTAAAACGTTCAGTGTCACATGCTTGATGATGTTTCTATACAGTACATGATGAATATAGATCAGTGTTACACTCATGACAGGAAGTGTTATCTGTAGAGACCCTATCTCTAAGTAGTGGTTCTGGAATAATAATATTATATTAATAAAATGATAGAAGTGTGATTATTGTCTGTGTGTTACACTTCCACCGGCAGTGTGTATAGACGGGAAGTAGATGCAGTGATCAGAGTGAATATTACGTAAACAGTTGTGTATTTTGGAAACTGTACAGTGTTGCGTTTAATTGTGAGTGCTGGATGTGATGTGGGTCATTCATAGAATAGAGTCACTCTCATTCATAACTCTCTTTCTCACTCTCTTTCGGGAATTGGGAGGGTGGATTACTAAAGTTACCTGGTACATTTTGTCAAGCACACTCGCAATTGTTCGTCTACAGTTAATTCAGAAACTTTTGTCTGGTCCTGGGAATCTGGTATGAAGACAGAAATCAAAACTCATTCTACATGCGGTCGAAGAGCTGGTTTTAATGAGAGTTTTAAGAGTGAAAGAATTGTATTGGATTTAAGAGAACCTTTTCCAAAATTGTGGATTACACCAAATTTGAAGGATATGTCGGGTCCTTTATTGGATCTTAATGGCTTGGACAATTTAGATCTATATGAGGTAATAAACGTTTTATTAAAACTCTGAACAAAGATAAATTGAATCTGAGAGTAGATACGGTTTGGAGAGATAAACTTGGCTTAAAAGAAGAAGTGAAGCCAATATGGAGGGTGCCATTGAAACCACCATTGACAAAAAGATCTTCTGATTTACAATGAGGAATATTACATGGAGCTGTACAATCCAACTATTGAAGATAAATCTGTCTTTTTTTGTGTTAGAGAAACTATTTTTCTTTACTTTTTAGAGGGTTAAATACTTCAAATGCTGTTCAGTTTTTTTGAGTTGTATGTGGGAATACTGGGGTAAAGTTTATAAAGGATGTTATTATTCTGGGGTTGGGTTAAAACCAAAAGCAGAGGGTTAAATGGTAACGGATTCATTTTCTGTTTGGACAAGCTAAACGTGCAATTTACAAAACAAGGGAAACCGATCAGAGAATAGGAATAGAGAAGAGGTCATAGCCTTATTGAAAGCTTTTGTTAAGTCAAGAATGACTGTTTTTAGTTCAGTTAAACTGAGTCTAAGTATTACAAAGCTATGAATGATTGATGTTTTGACTTTACCTCAAATATGTGTGCACTATTTTTTCATTATAGTTTTACAGTAAATTCAAATTAAAGAGATTTTAAGTCAAAATAATAAGAACATCTCTGTTGCGTTTCCACAAATATATGAGTTCACATGACCTTCTTTACCTAAAGAATGATGTAGCACGAGTTCAATCTATTAACAATGCTCATGTAGGCTGTACTAAAATATTTAATTAATTTACTTTAATGTTCATATAGCATAGTGAAGTATATTATTATAACAAATAGTATTAGACAATTGAGGACTGATTTGATGTCAGACATTGAATGATTCTCCACAGAAGTACACAACATACTGGATTTCTGATGTGTGTTTTCCTTATTTTGATAAGAAGAAATGTGTTGGGTTGAACAGGGTCTATACAGAGTTCTTACCAAAGGAATCACGAATCACCTGAATGGTAACAATTATTCACAACAAAACAACATCAATAATACTAAATACATCTACATTTCATTATACATCTATTCTAAAGTGCTGATTATTTAAAATAAAACATGAATAATCAAAGTTTTCAGGTACAAGGGCTCATGGGTATTCCTCACAGCATGTGTACTGATAATGTACTGTATGTAAGGTTTACTTAATATTAACTGTAGTTTGCAAAACTCAATTTTTTCCATTCACTTTATGCATATTTTTGAGCTTTTCTTGTCATTTATATTTTGGAACAAACTAATGAACAAACGATTTTAGGTTAAGCTAAAATCTTTATAAATTTGTTTTTATTTTTAAGTTGAAGTTACTTAAAGGTACAGTTTGTAAGAATTTTGCAGTAAAATATCCAGGAACAGTGAGGCCAATGTTCTATATATTTTTCCGCTGAGTTCTTACAATATCTCAAATGTTCTCAACTGCTTGTAAATGGTGAGAAAAACTCTATTGGAATCAGTCGACCGGGGCCGTTTAGTCGCCTGTCAATGGTGTCATATCCACGTTATCCTTTGTTACCGCCTTTACTGACGTACCAACTGCATGACACTGTGGTAGACAGATGAGTAAGTAGTTTGTACCATCAGTCTGTTTACCATTATTACCATTATTGCAAATGATGTGGGTACGTTCAAAATACCTTTTAACTACGATTAATTTGAACACTTAAAACTGCGCAGTGTTATCACACCATCAAATTGGACAATTACTGTTACATCAATGAACAACAATTTAGTTTTAAACCTTACATTACTCGGGTCTAATTCATTATAATGAAATAAAATGATTTCATGAAACGCAACATTTATAAAACTTTATTACTTTACCTGATCCGCTAACATGATTTCTCGTTCCCGTCTGATTGATGTATCAGCGGTTCCATCAGTGATGGAGTTGAAGACAACATATCCCATCATTCCAAGCTTCTACACAGCGTCATCAAGCTACGCCATTGTTGTTGTTTTGATCGTGTGCCCTCCAGCGGTGATTTCTACAAACTGTACCTTTAAGTGTTGTAATAGCAGAAACAGTCATGGAAAGATCTGCTTTCAGAGAACAAATTCAGTAATAATGAGATTTTTACTCTCAGGTTACAAATCTGTATAATGTTCAATAATTCATCATGCAATGTGGAAAGCTTTTAGAATCCTTTTATGGATTAATTGAATCTTCTTGTGTTGCTGTGGAGAGAGAATATTAATATACGGATAATCTAAACTGATCAGAGATCAGTAATGAACACATTTCTCACATTTGTTTTGGTTTCAGTTATAAAATCATAGAGTTTTGTTTTGGTTTCAGTTTAATGATCTTGATGATGTGTGGCATTCACACTGCAGCTCAATCTAGTTTCACTTCTCTACTGTCAACACACGGTGCAGGTCATCACACACATTCTGCACATCAATTTAAGCTCATAGTTATCTTTAATCTGGAGATGTGACAGCTGATCTGAGGTCAGTTAATCACTGTAGTTTTGTTCAGTGAAGTCACGCAAATAGTTGAACAAGAGCAGCTAAATATCAAATAAAACATGACGCTTCTTCGGTTCCTTACTGAAAATGTGTTGTGTCTGTTTGTTTTGTCATTTATATTATTTAAATAAATTGGTTTATTTGAAATATCCATCACATCTGTGTACACCTGTTGACCACTGTGATTCTGACGTGTGTGTTTCATTCTCTATGAAGAGAATGTCGTAGATTGTAGATTTGTTGTTTGAAATCTTAGTTAATTTGGAGGGTTCTAATGAGCATCAACGTGCACGTTAGTAGTCATTTGCATTAAACATGCCCAACCCATCTCCATATAAGGGCTTAATGCACATGCTTCCCTTACAGCCTTTTTTGTGCGGCCGTTGACAGACGCGCTCTCGGCCGATCCTCCAGCGATGCCAAGTGTTCAAACACATACTTTAATACTTTTGTACCCAGATTACGACCTCCCATTAGCCGGCTGTACATACACGTATATTTCAGAGAAGCCTCGCAACATATGCAGCTTTTCATATACTTTAAATGTACAGTATATTGTAAACAGCACAATTAAATTGTATATATATTGAATAATTGTGTTATATCATTCTATAAATTTATTTTATAGTGCAGTTACTGTAACATAAAAGAAAACAGTTATAGTTATGTTAAGATCAAATATTACACAATTGTACTGTAAAGAGTACGTGATTTGTGTGTGTGTGTGTGTTTCGTTTTGCTGTTCCAATATTTCTTTGTAAATATAGAATACATTTTATATAATAAATAAATGAAACTATTTTTGAACTAACATCAGCGTGTGAGAGTCAGCTTTATGAATGAATTATCCTCACATAAATCACATGAAAGGCAAATGACAAGCGTGTGTGTGTGTGTGTGTGTGTATTGAGCGTTCGCTCCTCGCTGGTCCCTCTGTTACCGGGGAAACACCCGGCTGATGCCAAGCTTCTTCTCTGGTTTGTGTCACTTTGATGAAATGATGCAGTTATTTATATCACTTATCAATATTTCAGTGCAGGAAATGTGTTTCAAACGGTCCGCTGTGATAACACTGTGTCACTCGTGTCAACACAACTGTTTCAGTCCTGCTGTCTGTTGTGCTTCCTGACAAACACATTCCTCAGACGCTCAATCCTGATTGGATGAGACACGTTCACAGTCGTTATAGATAGAAATCAGCATTAAACCTTGACCTCTCGTCCTGTATTCATGTGTCCAGTGTCTACAGTATGTTATTTGGCACCTTTACACAAACTACGGTTACACAACTATATTCATTACACGGCTCGTTGGAATGCTTGATTCTGATTGGCCAGTTTACATCATTTGGTGGTTCGTTATTCACAGATAACAACCTCTCAAAACGAATAAAACACGGTTACCCAGCGCAGCAAATCATTTTGACAGCTTTTTTTGACAAATGAAATATGTCTTTACATCTTTCATTTGTTTATTAACTAAACATTATACCATGTTTATAAGTTTAACCAGTGAAAAGTAGGCTTGGTACATGACTTTCAGGAGAACAGAATCCCTCTCAGAAAATGTTATATTATTTAGATACGGTATATCTGCCAGAATATTGGTTATTGTCTTCCAGTGTTCAGTAATTAACAGTTATCGGCCAAAAGGTGCAAATCGGTGCTTCCCTAAATAAAATATTTCAGAATCACATTTCATGTTTAGATCTTTTCTCATGTTGTGCCGTGTTATAAGCGGGAAAATGTACAAGCAGCCAACTGTTATCGCCAAATAAGCCCCTCAGTGAGATACAAGACCCTCTGCTTCACCTGATCACACTGTCAGGGATTACTCTGTGATAACAGCTGCCTGTACATCATCACTTACATATGTACTGTAAATATTTATACATAAAATCAAAGTATTATGGTGTTTTTAATCAAATTGATTTTCATATTTGAATAAATGATGTGTGTGTGCGTGTGTGTGTGTGAAACAAGAGATAGTAAAGGGTAAGACATAATGAGTTTCAAGCTCTTACCCAGAGGCTGTAGATCTGTGTGACAGTGTACGTGTTTGTAATATTAAGTGTGTGTGCGTTTTGGAAAACAAGTTCTTGTTAAGATTTTGTTGTTGTGAGAAGATGATTGTTCAACACTCATTTGTGTTCAGAATGATTCAGATGAGGGTGTGGGAGACTCTGTTATAATGGTCTGGATCTGTTGATGGTCTGATTATAATGTAAAAGAGTACAAACACACATGTTGTGTAAGATGATGAGATGCTGTTTGAAGCATGATGGTATCAGGTGATGATGATAATGTATACCATAATACATTATTGATTGAATATAATATCCATCCTTTAGTTACTTGTTTTAAAGTGTGTGTGTGTGTGCTGACAGTCCTCTGGTGGATGAAGTGTGTTGTGTAATTTAGTGTGCAGAATGGGAGTTATTTCAGAGTGTCAGCGCTAACGGTCCGGAACAGATAAAGAACCAGAGAATCTGTCTGAGCACTGCATCCGTGCGCACGCGTGTGTGAGACAATAACACTGATTGTTTAGTGCTTAATGAGTCTGGACACACACACACACACACACACACACCGCTCAGTTCAGCTTGTGTGTGTGTCTATAGCAGAGATGCCAAACACCCACAGAAAATTGAGCATTTATAGAAATAACAAACACATGGTTCATCGTGTTTAAGGACAAATGAAAATGAGCGAGGGAGACATTTCTGTTTTTCTCACTATTTGAGTTAAATATCAATATAATAACGTTTGCTTAATATTGGACATGTTTGTTTTACATCAGTTGTGTTTGTTTTAGTGTCAGACTTGTGTTTGTATAGTTGTGTTTGTTTATTTGTCTTATGTGTTTAGCACCAGCTGTGTATCATTGTGTTTATCTCATATTCTCCATGATATACTATATTTGTGTGCAGTAAATGTGTCATTAGCAATATTAATCTTTAATTTGATGATGTCATTTTAACTCATGGTGTGAGAGATGTGTGTGGATGTTTGAGATGTTTTATAAGGTGATATTTGATCAATCTCATGTCAGATGATGTCGGAAACTCTTAACATGAGCATCATGTGTTGCATCAGTAATTGTATGTTAATATGCTCTGTTGTGATTGGCTGATGTCTGTACAGGTGAAGTGTCTGACAGTGCTCTGTCTTATTCTCATTATAGTGAGTTTGTCTGGTGTTGAAATGAATGTTGAACACACGTGAGTGAGGGTCAGTGTCTCTCTCTCTCTCTCTCTCTTCTCTCT
>CM017905.1:24792040-24821716 GCA_008369825.1 Triplophysa tibetana | reverse complement strand
GATGAAGTAATATGTTATATGACACTCAAAGCATGAAAATGATTGAGTGCAGTATGGAGATTATAAGGAACAGTGAGGTTATATGAACATATATAAGGAAATAAAGACTCTAACTCTTTCATCACAGAAGGTGGCATACGTATGAACTGAAGTTTGTTTGCAACTGCTAGAAAAACATACCAAGAAGAAGTACGGCAGAAGAAGTACACTTTAATCACATAACATCATCTAATGGAAACACAGTCATTCCACTATATTGTTTTAATCCGCATTTAGAAATCAGCTTCAATTTTGCGCAGATCTGTAATGGAGACCTGGCTAGTGTTGTTGTGTTAAATATCCGAGCTGCTGCAACACAGTTTTGGGTTTTCTTACAGACGTGTAAATGATGAGGGTGTGAAAATATACAGCATGACCCATTTCCACCTGAGTTAACTGCTTCCACCTGCTGCTCATGTGAGCACATTTAACAAACTCTAATTAATACACAACGGTGTGTGTGTGTGTGTTTAATAATAGTGCATGTGCTCAAATACGTGTGTAGATGAGTCGAGTTTGAGAAATGACCCAAACTATTTCAGGTCACCTGCACACACGCGTGTCTCCTCAACAGAACCTGAACTCATTTCTACTCCATCTGTCTCACATGTCTTCTCTCTGTTGTAGATCTTGAGATCACACACACACACACACACACACGTTGAGTGACACTGAAGGACTGAACACACTTTATCTTCTCCTCTGTTTGGAGTTTTGGTTGAGTTGTGTAATGAGAGTTCCTCTCTTTTCTCTCTCTCTCACACTTCCATTTGATTTTATTTATATCTCATTTATTTAAGTCTTTTGTCTTTCTGCATCTCTCTGTGGATGGCTGCACGCTCGTCTCAACCTTACTCTCTTTTTTCTGTTGCCACAGCAACAGGATGGGTTCTGTCTGGAGGAAAGCTTGCGGGGTTCTGTTGCCGTCGGCAGCCGGAGAGAGAAGCCCGAGTGTTTAACACAGAGCGTGTGTGTTGTGTGGACATGTTTTATATGTTAGTGTGGAACTTAACCTGAATACACACCAGCTCATGGGGACTCGTGTCACTCCTCGCAGGCACAAAAGCTTATAAATTGTACAGAACAATCATTTTTTTAAGTTTTCTCTGATCTTTAGGTCAAGGGGTAGTGTTAGGGAATAAATATACAGTTTGTACAGTGTACAACTCATTACACCTATGGACCGTCCCCACGGAGATAATAAAACATACATGTGTGTGTGTGCTTCTCTTCTGTGACCTTCATCACTGTTGATCATGTCACTGACACCATCCCAGAATAGATCATCTTCAACTGTGTCACACACAACACAACATGACTTCAAAACAAACACTGTTCTTACAGTATAGAGAATGTCCGGTTCTATCATCCTGAAGTCAGTGGCATCAACACATCACTCGGGATTTTCTAGTAATGTGTTTGAAACAGGGAGGGGTCACTAAAGCCACGTTCACACAGCCTTAATGCTCAATTCTGATGATCTTTTGTGTGGTTGTTCACACTATTTTAAAATGTGGCCAATATCAGTTTCCAGTGTGACCTGATGATGGGTATAAACTGAATCGCATGCACAAAATAACATGTAACAGGCAGCAGTGTGTTTGACTTGAAGCGGTGCTGAGTGAATTGTTCTCACGGTGGGATTTTAGAGCCGTCCTCTCTCGTGCTGAGCGCATGGCTTTGCATCGCGCCGTGTCCAGTGGAAAAATTTCTTATTATAATGGATTCTTGTGTCATTTGTTGCATCACATCGTGGGTCACGTGCGGTAGACAGTGCAAAGGCTTGTGTATAATCTGATGCTTAATGTTTGCTGTTCACACTGTCGTGCAGTAAACAGATCTGAGTCGCATAAGCAAAACAATCAGCTTTTGTTGGCAGTGTGAACGTGGATCAACACGAGCACAGACGTCAGGAAACATCATCACACATAGAAAATAATGCAACATGAGCAGAGATCTCAAAAAGATCTCAGCTGTAACAGTTACTCACTGTGTTTAACACCGAGTTTCCTCAAAACATGACGTCTCAACTATTATACAAAGGTTTCATTTCCAAGTTCAATAGAGTTTCATTGTCTGGTTAGGACACAGTATCAAGTTGAAGATTTTTTACTGTTAACGTCTTCAACACTGTCACATCATCCCACACCTTTTGTTTTTAGCTCAATTTAACAGTTATGTTTTTTTGGGTTGTGACACATGATGTCAGGTTAGGGTTGAAAAAATAATGTGTATATAATTGCGATTCCTTTTCTGTCGGTCTCTCGACGTTGTGTCGACCCCGGGTGCCATGTTTTTCCCGGAGGTGCATGAGGAGCTGTTAAAACTTGGAACGCTCCACTCACGGACCGTTTCAGTGAAACCAGCTCAGGCTCCCTTACTTCCCTCGATGGTGGGGCAGCCAAGGACTACGTCGTCATCCCCCGGGTGGAACGTCCGCCCGCGGTGCACATGTACCGTGGACGGCTACCACCTGGGGGAATCGGCCACGCCTACCGTCCAAAGCGCGTAAGACTTCGGCATCACTGGTGTCGAAGGCTTGCGATGCTGTGGGCCAGGCTGTGCCATGGCCATCTCTCTATGCCATGGCATCTCTCTATGCCATGGCCATCCTGCAGGTCCGCCAGGCCAAGGCGTTGAGAGAGCTCCACGAGTGTAAGGCCGACCCGGGTATAATGCAGGATCTCCGTGCCGCCGCTGACAGCGCTCTACGGGCGACCAGGCAGCGGCATGGGCCCTGGGTCGGACGATAGTGGTCCAGGAGAGACACCCCCGGCTATACCTTGTGCAGATGCATGGAAGTACGCTTTCTTGATGCACCCATCTCGCAGGGTGGGTTGTTGGTAACACCGTCGAGGACTGCGCTCAGCAGTTTTTGACGGTGAAGCAGACAGTGGCAATTAGCCACATTTTTTCACGCCGCGACTCGGCCGCCTACAGGCCTCCGAGATCCCACGTGACGTCTGCTTCCCTGCAACCCAGGACCCCTTCGACAACGGGGTGCCCCACAGGTGGCACCCCGGAAGCAGAGGTCGAGGGGGAAACCTCCACCCCATCAGCAACCTTCTCGCGAGAAGGGACACTGAAGGGAAGACCCCAGGGAGAACAACATCGGGCCCGAACCTTCACAGCCACGGCTCTGATTGGTCGGTACGGGACGACTCTTGCCTCGTCACCAAAGCTGGGCCCTTTTCAGGGCTTGGCGCCCACTTACTCACAGAGTTTTCCGTTCTCCCGGGTGTACATGCAGCCGGTCGCACACTCCACTGGACTTTGCTCGGCGAACCGACCTCACACCCAGCCGTCACCACTCTAAAACCGACAGTGCGTGCCGTTGTCCCGCCAGGCAGGTAAAAAGGCGGAGCCAACCTTCCCTCCGGGGACTCCCCGTGACATGGTTAGCTACGCCCAAACACCTTCGCAAGGGTTAACAACCTTCGTGTAAACCCTGTGTCAGCCCACGTCCTGCGTGGCGACATGTAGGACTGGCATCCGGGGGGCGTATGCCTGCGAAAGCACCTTTCCACCCTCTAACAGGTTGGGTCAGTGTGCTATCTACCTTTTCTTCCTACCCAAACACATGGCTAAGAAAGTGGTACCTCACCAACCTCCCTTCTTACCCAGACACTGGCTAAGAATAGGCATTCCATCCATCACCAAACAAGCACCCCTGGGGGCTGGCTGGGCAGAGCAGCCTTCCCCCTTAGGCCGGGATACCATCTGAGATATCACAGATAGCTCTAAGCGGACCTAGTGCTACCGGACGTCTGTAACACCCCCTCCGTGGGATGTTCCGTCTGATGTATCCTCATGAAAATGGTTCCCACTCCTGGTAACCCATAAGCTTCCCCAGGTGGGCCTCCACCTCGCGGTTAACTACTCAGTCCGCACGTTCCATGCGTTCTCCTCCAAGGATGAGACCATACCTATATCCACCATATTCCTCCCCACGGGTAGGAGGTGGCCTCTGCAGCGCATCCCTGATTAAGGAAGTGGCGCTTACCCGGTGTAAACCCGAGCCGGACGGCCTCTCGCCTGTAGAGAGCTAAGGCCCCGTCCGTGAAAGGTTACCGGTCAGGGCTCTACCCATCTTTCTCCAAGAAAGCTCTGGAACCCCCCGACCACCACACTGGAAGGTTACAGTTTTGAGAAAGCATCGAGCTGACACGCCCAGGCTTGTTACCGTCGCTTCGCTAGAGATTGTGACGCGATACAGCGTTTGTGGCGTTTTCCATAGGCAACCCCATCTGTCATTCTTGACACAACGTCGAGAGACCGACAGAAAGGGAACGTCTTGGTTACGTATGTAACCTCGGTTCCCTGAAGGAGGGAACGAGACGTTGTGTCCCTTATGCCACAAGCTCTTCAGAACAAAAGGTAAATGAATGCTGCACGCCGGTTTCCTTTTATACTGGATATCCGGGGGCGGAGCCCGGCATGCAAATTTCATTCGCCAAATTTCATTGGCCTTTTCTATAGTAGTCAGAGTTGATTGGTTCTCAAGGGCGAACCCATCTGTCGTTCTCGACACAACGTCTCGTTCCCTCCATCAGGAAACTGAGGTTATATACGTAACCAAGACGTTTTTGTCTTCCTCCAGATAGACAGGGCTGTGGTCTTGTGCCTGAGTGACATGATTTGTGTAAACCATCTCTGGTGTTGTTTAGTGTTTAGTAATAAAACACATCATGTCATTTATCAGATCACAACACATGAACAGAAATAAAGTGAGTGTGTTAGGAGAGTGTCAAGATCACAGAATGTGACTTTTCCATTATCAAGTAAATGTGAGGAATCAGAGTGAGGTCTGTGTGTGTGTCTGTGTGTGTGTTTGTATGTGTGTTTGTGTGTGTGTGTGTGGTGAGGTCATTATTGTGTTATCAGAGGTGTGTCACACTCCTCAGCCTGCCATCAACTTTAGACATTTTCAATTAACTTGACTTTAAAAATCCTGCTGTTGCTATGGAGTCGAGATGAGTCGCCGTGGAGACAAAAAGACTTGAGTGAGCTAGTGATGTGTGTTTAGTGTGATGTTTTTAGTGAGCTGTGACAGACATTGCTTTAGTCCTGCGGTGTGTGTGTGATGTCACTCGTTTATTTCACAGATTCTTGAATGTGAATAATGTCTCTCGGTCTGTCCTCTCTCTCTCTATATCTCTCTGTCTCTTTCTATCTCTCTCTCTCTCTTTCTCTTGTACTATCATCTCTCTCTCCCTTTCTCTCTCTGTTTCTATCTCTCTCCATCTCTCTCTCTCTCTCTCTCTCTCTCTCTCCATCTCTCTCTCTCTCTCTCTTGTACTATCATCTCTCTCTCCCTTTCTCTCTCTGTTTCTCTCTCTGTCCCTCTCTCTCCATCTCTCTCTCTCTCTCTCTCTCTCTCTCGTACTATCATCTCTCTCTCCCTTTCTCTCTCTGTTTCTCTCTCTCTCCCTCTCTCTCCTTCTCTCTCTCTCTCTCTCTCTCTCTCTCCCCCTCTCTCTCTCCCCTCTGGATTTGTCTAGATGTTATACAGTATTAGCTGATGAAATCCAGCTCTCAACAGTTTAAACACATGAACACATGATGGTGTTGTAAAGGCGAGTTATGTTGAAAGCTGTGCTCTTTCTCATCGAGTCTGAAGCGTTGTGACTGTGGAAAGGTCTTCATTATTTCGCCTGTTCTTCTGTTAGTCTTGTCCTGTATAAATAAAGCATTCAGAAGTTTGTTCCCCTCACACATTAGCACTGACCTGTGTGAAGCAGTCACTGAAACCGCAGGAGAATCAATGAGTGAATGTGAGAAGACCAGAGAATCTTCATCATGAGAATCTGTGGAACACGTCTTGAATTTAAGTTGAATTTGAACTTGAATTGAGGGAGTAAATCTGTTTACTTTAAATAAATGAAAACTCCATAAACGTGCGGTATAAATATAAATTCATCATTACTAAAATACACAAATACACATAACAACATTGCAAATATATAAAAATTATAAATTATTATAAATTGTTATATTCAAAATGAAAATAAAATCAATCCAAGCCAAACTGTGCATGTTGACATATTGATAAATCAACAGAGAATTCACAGGAATGTGTGTGTGTGTGTGTGTGTGATGATGTCACTGATGTGTGTTGTGTTCTGTTATGATCTTGACCGTGCGATGTGAACGTGGTTCGAGCGGGTCAGTGTTCTGGTGATTCTCTTGAACTGTGTGACGTTGGGAATGTTTCAACCCTGTGAGAACACGGACTGCTCATCTGAACGCTGTCAGATTCTACAGGTCAGTCTGGTCTCATTGTGACCGGCGTCACTACTGAAGACACTCTTGTGTTATTAAAGTCTGTGTCTGTGTGTGTCTTCAGGTGTTTGACGCTTTCATCTACGTCTTCTTTGCTCTGGAGATGGTGGTTAAGATGTTGGCTCTGGGAATCTTTGGCCGGCGCTGTTATCTGGGCGACACATGGAACAGACTGGACTTCTTCATTGTCATGGCAGGGTGAGATGAGACTGATCTCAGAACAGATTTCCTCACGATAAACACTGAAACTATAGACTGTAATCACAGAGGCTTGATGAAGACAAACATTACTCGAGGATTTTAAACCGTACTAGACAGATGTGAGACTTTATTACACTTATATTTCTCAATCTTTATATTGTGTATGTGTGGTTACAATAGTGTCATTGGACAAATGAATCTCTCCAAAAAGTATTTAATTACTAATGACTTTCTATGTCCTATATCTACCTGGATTAGTTCAGTGATTCAAGGATAGACATGAAACTGCTCTCTTAATTCATTCAAATAAATAATATAAACTTTATAAAGCAGTGACCAAAGGATGACAGATGTGATAATTATACATTAAAGCACAGATTTAAAGTTAGACTTTATTTTGATGTCAATTCCACTATTGCACAGTTTAATGACATCAGAAGTTACTGTCATTTAAATGACAGAAAAGTTCACAGTAATCCCTTACTTTACTTATTCAAGGAAAAAGTAATTAAACTACATTAAGGATACACCCATCAGTGTTAATGAGTCATCTCTATCAGTGTTACTGAGGAGTCGTTCAGTGAAACTCTAGAGACTGTGAGAGAAATTAAAATTTAAAGGACAAGTATAGAAGAAGAATTAATGTCTGGACCTTCATGAATTATCCATCAGACTGTCAGCGTTCCTCCGGCGTGTCTGAATATTCTCTCATCACCTCCAGAACATTCTGACCTACGCTCATTGTGTTCTTGATTCTGATAAACCTCATCACACATGTGCTACTGTACTGCATGTTTATAATGATCATCATGTGTGTGTGTGTGTATCGTCATCAGATGATGTGAGAGAGAATCATCACACTGCTGTTCCACAAACACTGCAGCTCACTATACAAACTTATGGAAGCTTTCAATCTCACATGTGTTTTTATCATTTGTGAATATGTAATTGTGTGTTCCCTTTCTGTCGGTCTCTCGACGTTGTGTCGAGAACGACAGATGGGTTCGCCCTTGAGAACCAATCAACTCTGACTACTATAGAAAAGGCCAATGGAATTTGGCGAATGAAATTTGCATGCCGGGCTCCGCCCTCGGATATCCGGTATAAAAGGAAGCCGGCGTGCAGCATACATTTACCTTTTGTTCTTCAGAGCCTTCGCTCATGAGTACAAATCAGGATTCAAAATCCTCCACAACTACACTGCTGGTGCTATGACGGGTTGCAGCGTATCGTCCCTACCTGCAGCGACCTTCCCCTGGGCGTCTCGGCGGTTCCGGAGGTGTTAGAGATTTTCTAAAAAGTCCTTTTCAGGACTGACTGAGCATTCTCCAGCGCGGCATGTCCCGCTGTTCTCTTGGGTGGGGCACCCTCATCGAGGAAGGGGATGGACACGATCGCTGCATTAGGTGTCTGGGCGTCCAGCACACTGAAGCAGCGTTCGTTGACACATCTGTCATTCAGAAGTTGCGGTCACGTGTGGGTGTCTTCCTACGGGAACCAGCCACCATTCCGTTTGCTACCTGGGCTGTGACATCTGTGGCTACGGCCCTGATGACCACCCATGTTAGCAGCATTAGTGATATGGGGAACTCGCCAGCCAAGTGCACTTCTCCCTTCGGGGACCAAGTGGTGGACCTGCAGGCGCTCCCCATCGGGGAGGAAGACCCAACCCCATCCGTGTTGTGTCCTGGACCGCACGCAGAGCTTCAGTAGCTCTGACCAGCTCCTTGTTTGTGTTGGAGGACAGCAGAAGAGGAAGGCTGTCTCCAAGCAGAGGCTGGCGCACTGGGTCGTGGATGCCGTTACGACGGCATTCCGATCTCAGACTCTCCCATGCCCATTGGCAGTGAGGGCTCACTCCACACGGAGTTTAGCCATCTCCTGGGCACTGGCAGAAGCGCCTCTCTAGCAGACATCTGTAGAGCTGCGGGTTGGGCTACGCCCAAACACCTTCGCAAGGGTTAACAACCTTCGCGTAAACCCGGTGTCAGCCCACGTCCTGCGTGGCGACATGTAGGACTGGCATCCGGGGGGGCGTATGCCTGCGAAAGCACCTTCCCACCCTCCAAGAGGTTGGGTCAGTGTGCTATCTACCCTTTACTTCTTACCCAAACACATGGCTAAGAAAATTGGTACCTCACCAACCTTCCTTCTTACCCAGACCTGGTTAAGAACAGGCATTCCATCCATCGCTAAGCAAGCACCTCCTGGGGGTTGGCTGGGCAGAGCAGCCTTCCCCCTTAGGCCGGGATACCTTATGACCTATCACACATAGTTCTAACCGGACCTGTGCTATCAGACGCAGTAACACCCCCCCCCGTGGGCTGTTCCGTCTGCTATACCCTCATGACAAAGGTTCCCACACTTGGTAACCCATGAGCTTCCCCAGGTGGACCTCCACCTCGCGGTTAACTACCCAGTCCGCACGTTCCATGCGTTCTCCTCCAAGTACGAGACCATACATATATCTCCACCATATTCCTCCCCACGGGTAGGAGGTTGCCTCTGCAGTGCCTCTCTGATTAAGAGTTGCGCTTTCCTGGTGTAAACCGAGCCGGACGGCCTCTCGCCTGTAGAGAGCTAAGGCCCCGTTCGTGAAAGGTAACCGGTCAGGGCTCTACCCATCTTTCTCCAGGAAAGCTCTGGAACCCCCCGACCACCACATTGGAAGGTTACAAGTTTCACGAAAGCTTCGAGCTGACATGCCCAGGCTTGTTACCGTCGCTTCAGTAGAGATTGTGACGCGATACAGCGTTTGTGGCGTTTTCCATAGGCAACCCCATCTGTCGTTCTCGACACAACGTCGAGAGACCGACAGAAAGGGAACGTCTTGGTTACGTATGTAACCTCAGTTCCCTGATGGAGGGAACGAGACGTTGTGTCCCTTATGCCACAAACCCGTATCGTTTCTGTTGCAGTTTTGAGAGGCTCTCAGGCTCTTCAGAACACGAGGTAAATGAATGCTGCACGCCGGCTTCCTTTTATACCGGATATCCGGGGGCGTAGCCCGGCATGCAAATTTCATTCGCCAAATTTCATTGGCCTTTTCTATAGTAGTCAGAGTTGATTGGTTCTCAAGGGCGAACCCCGTCTGTCGTTCTCGACACAATACGTAACCAAGACGTTCTAAAATGTGTGTGTTTGGATAAATAGAAAGCCATTTGGGAGTGTGTGTGTGTTTTTGTGTGAATTTGTGTCATTATTGGATATTGTTTCTGTCATGAGGTGTCAGAGTTTACAATGAACGTGTGGATATGGAGGACAGATGGAGCATTAATTAATGCTGCTTGTGTGTCTGCGTGTGTGTGTGTGTGTGCCTTTGTGCCTGTGTGTGTGTATCAGATATGTGTGTATAAGAAACTGTCTGCAGATAAGAAGAAGAGTTTCATGTCCCTGAACAAACATCACTGAGTCCCACAGCACAAACACACATAATTCACTTCATTAGAAAGACGCACACACGTGCACACTGTGTGTAACATGTTAAAGCTGTTTCTCCATCTGCTGTGAACACAACAGTGTGAGTCTTTCTGTCCAGTTGAGATGACGATGATGAGCAGTTATAGAGTTACTGTTTTGTGTGTGTGTGTGTGTGTATGTTTGTGTTCGTGTGTGTGTGTACCTGTACTTCTATTTGTCTCTCCATGATATGAATAACATGTGTGTTGTGTGTTGTGTTCTTTAGGGTGGTGGAGTATTCACTGGATCTTCAGAACGTCAATCTGACAGCCATCAGAACTGTGAGAGTCTTGAGACCTCTGAAGGCCATTAACAGAGTTCCCAGTGAGTCCAGATTCTCTCTCTTCACTCTGATTGTGTTACTTCATTTACACACCTGTCTGTTCTACCACTCCATTGTGTGTTTTTGTAGAGCGTCAGAGGTTCTGCTCTTCTCTATATGATGCAAAACACATGTGCTGTGTTCAGTGTTGTCTGGTTATCAATGTTCTTTAAAACATCTTTTGTGTTCTACAGGAGGAAGTCGTGACATGAGTGTGAGGGTCATGAACTGTGTCTTAATGTATTCTCTTTAATGATTGGTCAATGGACCGTCAGCTTACTGAAGTCTGATATTATGTTCTGTTGACACACACAAGAGAAAATGTACTCACATTCAGTGTACGCAGACACACACACATTCACACACACACAGACAGACACACACACACAATATCTACACACACACACACTCACGCACAGACAGACACACACAATATATACACACACACACTCACGCACAGACAGACACACACAATATATACACACACACACTCACGCACAGACAGACACACACAATATGCACACACACACACACTCACGCACAGACAGACACACACAATATATACACACACACACTCACGCACAGACAGACACACACAATATGCACACACACACACACTCACGCACAGACAGACACACACAGACACACTGAGCTCAGTATATGAAACATTGCTGTTGTATTAAACAGACTGTATTGACTTTGATAAATCACATCAGATACACAAACACACAGTCTACACAATGTGATATTCAGCCTCATCAATATGAATGTGACTCTGATGGTTATGAGAGAAGTGAAAACTAACAGTTGTCTGACTGTGTGTGTTTTTCTGATAACTCATCATGACTGAATGTTAATGTACAGGAGTAGACCAAGTGTGAGTCAGTAGTTGATGTGTGTGTATCTGTGAGCTCCTGTGTCTACTGAGATGATTTGACACGGCTGAAACACCCGCTGCAGGCTGAGCATCCGCCCAAAGTTGAGTATTTATTCACTCTTGACGCCCGGTGGAACACCGCTCTGAGTCTGGGAAAAGACGCCAGCTGCTCACTTTTTCAAAAAACGTAAATAATTGAAAAAACACGCCTGACGCCGGCAGAAACGCCTCTGTGGACACAAACCCACAGCACTGGTGTGGTTCTGTTCTGTCTGTCCACTGGAGAAAGTTATTTCTGTGGATTGTTGGATATGATGTCAGCAGATCTTGTGTGTTGATGTTCACCTCACAAAAGTCTCAAACCTTCCTCAGTTTCTCACTGAGACTGAAGTGAGTGTTAGTGAGTCAGGTGCTGAGATCAGCTTCAGATTGAGAACAAGAATGAGGTCTGTGAGATTAAATCTTTTGTTTCAGTCTCATGTGTGTCTCAGATATTTCTCCTGAGAAAACGAGTCAGAAATCTGACAAATGTGTCATGAGACTTTGAGAAGAGATGTCAACAGTGTGTCAAAAGTCATTATGATTGAAGATCTCTACACTCTACATGTGTTCACACATTTCATTCTCTTCTGGTGTTCTCTGAACAATCTGAGACACAAGTGAGAACTCCATCACATTTCCTCAGCTACGAAAGAGTAACATGTGAGTAATAACATTTTCTTCTGTGTGTGTGTGTGTGTGTTTGTGTGTGTGTCAGGTATGCGTATCTTAGTGAATCTGTTGTTGGATACACTGCCGATGTTGGGGAACGTGCTGCTCTTGTGTTTCTTTGTCTTCTTCATCTTCGGGATCATTGGTGTACAGCTGTGGGCGGGGCTTCTGCGGAACCGCTGTTACCCGGAGGAAAACTTCACACTGTGAGTCCACACACACACACATGTATGTTTTATTATCTCTGTGGGGACAGTCCATAGGTGTAATGAGTTGTAAACTGTACAAACTGTATATTCTATTCCATAAACCTAAAGATCCTAAAAAACTTTTTGAAGTTTTAGATTTTCAAAAATGATCGTTCTGTACAATTTATAATCTTTTGTGCCCGTGAGGACCTCAATTTTGGTCCCCATAGTGACACGAGTCTCCATGAGTTGGTGTGGTTTCAGGTCCCCACTAACATATAAAAAGCAAGTCCACACACAGAACACTGTCACAGAGATCTCAGATCATTGATGTGTCATGTCGCTCATCTGTATAAAACCAAACATTATTGTTTTGTGATGTGTTGTGGTATTTAGTAAATAGTTTTGGGAGTGGTGTGCTTCATGTTATGTCTTGAAGAAAATTCAGTAGATGTTTAATATAAATGTATTCTGATCACAGATGTGTTTGAGTTCTTACACAGAATCATGTAGAACATTCAGATCTCTGAAGACTGTTGAACACATTTACTCTGAAAGAGCCTCTGGGTATTATTCCTCATGTGTGTCTGACTGACTGTCTGTGTGCTCTACAGTTATACCATCTGACCCTTCTGTCTGTCTGTTACCATGTGTTCACTCTCTTCTGTTCCTACAGTTCTCTTCTCTTCTGTTCCTCTTATTCTCATGGGTTCCTCTGGTTCTGTGTGGGTTCCTCTGGTTCTGTGTGGATGTCTCTGGTTCTGTGTGGATGTCTCTGGTTCTGTGTGGGTTCCTCTTGTTCTGTGTGGGTTCTTTTGGTTCTGTGTGGGTCTATCTGGTTCTGTGTGAGTTCCACTGGTCCTGTGTGGGTTCCACTGGTTCTTAGTTGGTTCTTCTGGTTCTGTGTGGGTTCCTCATGTTCTGTGTGGGTTCTTTTGGTTCTGTGTGGGTTTCTCTGGTTCTGTGTGAGTTCTACTGGTCCTGTGTGGGTTCCACTGGTTCTGTGTGGGTTCCACTGCTTCTTAGTCAGTTCTTCTGGTTCTGTGTGGGTTCCCCTGGCTATGTGTTGGTTCCTCTGGTTCTGTGTGGATTCCTCTGGTTCTGTGTGAGTTCCACTGGTTCTGTGTGGGTTCTTCTGGTTCTGTGTGAGTTCCACTGGTTCTGTGTGGGTTCTTCTTGTTCTGTGTGGGTTCTTGTGGGTCTGTGTGGGTTCCTCTGGTTCTGTGTGAGTTCCACTGTTTCTGTGTGGGTTCCACTTGTTCTCAGTCGGTTCCTGGTTCCAGTCGGTGTGGGTTCTTCTGGTTCTGTGTGGGTTTTTCTGGTTTTGTGTGGGTTCTTCTGGTTGTGTGGGTTCCTCTGGATATATGTGGGTTCCACTGGTTCTCAATTCAACTCAACTTTATTTATATAGCGCTTTTTACAATTTTCATTGTTACAAAGCAGCTGTACATGAGACACATTGAATACAAGTAAAACAACTAAAGGCATATACCTGTAAAAACAAGAAAAAGGTGAAAACAACAAAGACAGACATACAAATGCTCCACACACACAATATGCAAACATACATACACAAATTGACATAGACGCACACACACACAGTGAAATGACATTGGCGATAAATGAGAGAGAACCACAGGTCAAATATTAAACGGACTATAAATTCTTATGTGCAATATTAATTATGTCTAATTTCTGAATTCTAAAGCAGCCCCCCCGGCCAGGCAGATATGCAAACGGTGGTGAGGAACCCAAAACTCCCATCGAGAAAAAAACCTCAGGAGAACCCAGGCCCAACCAGGAGATTCCAGTTCCCCTCTGGCAAAAGCTGCTGCATCTGCACAAGCTCAACAGTGCTTGCACAACAAAGGCTAAATAAAAATAAAAAAATGATAGATTTAAGATTATCATTAACAATCTAATAGCATTTGAAATGTTGTAGGAAAATCAAAGTTGTCGCGTCCTTTATCCAGCTCTATCCTCTTAGCTCTTGTCAGGTCACCGCTTCCCATTCTCAGCTCTGCCATCAGGTCTGGGCATGAACAGCATCCTGCGGTAACCTTGGAACAAAGAGACAAGACTGGCTGAGAGTAGAGTACTGTTCTGCACTCTTTGATGCAACAAGTACATCATTTGTTGTTGGATGTGTTCCTGGTTCCGGTTGATCTAAATAATGCAGCCTAAATCCTCTGAGGATTAATATTATGGAGGTGTAGTGTATGCAAGATTAAAAAGATGAGTCTTTAGTCTAGATTTAAACTGACAGAGTGTGTCTGCCTCCCGGACCGTGCAGGGAAGAATATTCCAAAATTTAGGCTCTAGATAAGAAAAGGATTTACCACCTGCACTTGATTTTGAAATTCTAGGTATTACCAACTGACAGGATGCCTGAGAGCGTAATGTACGTGGAGGACTGTAATACAATAGAAGTTCATTCAAATACTGCGGCGCTTGCCGCGTTTTGAACCAGTTGCAGTTTTTGTAATAGGCCTGCAGGGCATCCACCTAGAAGTAAATTACAGTAATCTAGTCTTGATGTCATGAATGCATGAATTAATTTCTCTTTATCTGACAGTGACAGCATATGACGTAGTTTAGATATATTCTTAAGATGGAAAAATGCAATTTTACAGGTGTTGGCGACATGGCTTTCAAATGGTAGAGTACTATTGAATACAACGCCAAGATTCTTAGCTGATGACGAGGATTTTATGGAGCATCCGTCAATCGTTAAGCAGTATTCTTGGTTGTTACGTATAGCGGTTTTCGGTCCAGTAAGTAACACTTCTGTTTTGTCCGAGTTTAGTAGTAAAAAATTGTTACTCATCCACATTTTTAAGTCAACTATGCAATCATTTATTCGATGAAACTGCTGGGTTTCATGAGGCTTCAAGGAAATATAAAGTTGAGTATCATCAGCATAACAGTGAAAGCTAATTCCGTGTCGCTTTATTATATCTCCTAGAGGTAGCATGTATAATGCGAAGAGCAGAGGCCCCAAAACTGAGCCATGTGGTACACCGTACTGGACTTGTGATTTGCGGGACACCTCATTGTTTATTGCTACAAATTGAACACAGTCAGATAAATAAGACTTAAACCATTTCAATGCTATTCCGTTAATACCAACGTAATTTTCGAGTCTATGTAGAAGTATGCTGTGGTCAATGGTGTCAAATGCAGCACTGAGGTCTAGCAGCACCAATGACGAAATACAGCCACGGTCAGACGCTAAAAGCAGATCATTTGTAACTCTGATCAAAGCAGTCTCTGTACTGTGACATGCTCGAAATCCAGACTGGAATTCATCATTAATGTCATTCCTTTGGAGTAAGGAGCATAATTGAGTTGAAACTACTTTTTCCAGAACTTTAGATATAAAAAGTAAATTCGATATAGGCCTGTAATTCCCTAGTTCTCTAGGGTCGAGTTTGGTTTTTTTTAATAGAGGCCTTATAACAGCCACCTTAAATGCTTTAGGCACATGTCCTAATGTCAGAGATGAGTTAATAATACTGTAGTGGAGTATGCGAGGCGAGACCGTGGTTCGAGGCCGGTAAGTAATTGTTAATTAGCGCCAGTGGTGCGCACACCGGCCTCGCATCACGTAGGAGATCGGAGCATATAAAAGGAACACGCGACCGGACCGTCGGGGAGAGAGGACCGGGCCCGAGCTTGTATTGTATTTATGTTTTATTTGCCGGCCGTCGTCCGTGAGGGGCGGCCGGCTGTCTATTAATGTTTATGTTGTTTGTTAGCCGGCGGTCGTCCGTGAGGGGCCGTCGGCTGTTATATTATTTATTAAATGTTTTTGAATGTCTTCCGGTTCCCGACTCCTTCCTTCCATACCTGAATAGTGTTACATTGGTGCCGAAGCCCGGGAGGAAGGAGAGACATGCTGTCGGAGAGTCCTCGCCGCCGAGGGACCTCGCGGTGCCGGAGAGTTCGGGCAGCGCGGACGAAGGGCGTCCGCCAGTGGCTGCCCGAAGCGGTGGCTCTGGGGAAACGGAAGTGCAAGTTGTGGCCACCGTCAAAGCCTCGGTGGAACGGCGACCTGTACTGCCGCGCCCCTGGGTCGAGGTGGGATGGCTAACGTCCAAGCGGGAGCGGGGGAGTTGCCGCCGTCCGCCAGAGGCCGGAGCCTGCGTCCGTCCCCCGAGGGGGAGGAGCAGGGGGCGGGAGTGCCGAGTGGGCAACCGCCTGCCAGTGGCCGGAGCCTGCGTCCGTCCGCCCAAGGGGGAGGAGCAGGGGACGGGGATCTCGCCCCGACTCCCCGATAAAGGAGGAGCCACCGCCGGCCGCCAGGGGGCGGACGGTCGAGCCGTCCACCGAGGGCCCAGGGCCACCGCAAGGCACCGCGAAGGAGAGTACTCCGGTTGGTTGAGGAACGAGCGGCAGCATGTCAGGGAACCGGACTATAATTTTTTTTTCTTTCCTCTCTCCCCTCTCTCTTTCCGGTCGCTCCGAGGGCTCCCGTCTCCGTTGTCTCGTCTCGTCGCTGCATACCCCCGCCCCACCCCCCCCCAAAGGGGGGGGAGAAAGCATGCACAGTCGCGGGGGTACCCCCCGGCCTGTGAGGGGCGATGGGGGTATGTAGTGGAGTATGCGAGGCGAGACCGTGGTTCGAGGCCGGTAAGTAATTGTTAATTAGCGCCAGTGGTGCGCACACCGGCCTCGCATCACGTAGGAGATTGGAGCATATAAAAGGAACACGCGACCGGACCGTCGAGGAGAGAGGACCGGGCCCGAGCTTGTATTGTATTTATGTTTTATTTGCCGGCCGTCGTCCGTGAGGGGCGGCCGGCTGTCTATTAATGTTTATGTTGTTTGTTAGCCGGCGGTCGTCCGTGAGGGGCCGTCGGCTGTTATATTATTTATTAAATGTTTTTGAATGTCTTCCGGTTCCCGACTCCTTCCTTCCATACCTGAATAGTGTTACATTGGTGCCGAAACCCGGGAGACATTCAAAAACATTTAATGTTAAGGTTCTGTGTGGGTTCCTCTGGTTCTGTGTGGGCTCTTCTGGTTCTGTGTTGATTCATTTGGCTCTGTGTTGGTTCCACTGGTTCTGTTTACTTTTCTCTTGTTCTGTGTGGGTTCATCTGGTTTTGTTTACTTTTCTCTTGTTCTGTGTTGGTTGCACTGGTTCTGCTTACTTTTCTCTGGTTCTGTGTGGGTTCATCTGGTTCTGTTTACTTTTCTCTTGTTCTGTGTGGGTTCAACTGGTTCTGTTTACTTTTCTCTTGTTCTGTGTTGGTTCCACTGGTTCTGTTTACTTTTCTCTGGTTCTGTGTGGGTTCATCTGGTTCTGTTTACTTTACTCTGGTTCTGTGTGGGTTCCTCTGGTTCTGTTTGATTTCTTCTGGTTCTGTGTGGGTTCCTCTGGTTCTGTTTGGGTTCTTCTTTGAGCCGTAGGTTGTTTGTGGAATGAGTTTCTCGTGTCTGTTCCCTCTGGTGTGGTTTGTGGTATCACATTAATTCATGTTTCTTACACCTGCAGGAACAGACAGACGGTTCTGTGACTGTAATGAATGACATGTGCTGAGCTCATCACTGCTTGTTCTATCAGTGGAAATGTTTATTGGGTGTGTGTGGTGATATTTTTGACTAATCTCAATTAAGTTACTGTGTCTCACAGTTTGATGTTTGTTCAGCAATTATCAGTTTCATTAACAGAGAGACAGTTAATTTAGGATACCCCTCCTCTCTCTCTCTCTCTCTCTCTCTCTCTTTTTTTTTCTCTCTCTCTCTCTCTCTCTCTCTCTCTCTCTCTTTCTTGTGTTCTCTGTTAATGTTCCTCTGTGTGTCAGGGACTGCTAGGAGAATTATGACTTTGACCTTCTTATGTCATATGAAATGGAGTGTGTGTTTGTGTGTTTGTTTGTTTCAGAGCAGGGTTAAGCTTTGACAAAGGGACTCATAGATTCATTAAAGAGCTGCTGTAGATATAAAGTCTTAACACAGACGTGATGGAGGTTCTCTCTCTCTCTCTCTCTCTCTCTCTCTCTCTCAGGAGATCTCTTATTCTATGATGGTTTATCTCTTGACTGTTGAGATGTGTTGGTCATCAAAGGGACTCAGTGTGTGAATGGCCATAACAAAAGACTGACCGATCTGTTTCCAAACAAATATATATATATATATTAAGATCAATAAACCTGTAAATACTTTAGACAATTAAATCTATTTTAATCTTACACTATGAAAGAAGCCTGTCATCTGCTCTTTTGTGTTTAGAATTCAGAAATTAGACATAATTAATATTGCATATAAGAATTTATAGTCCGTTTAATATGTGACCTGTGGTTCTTTCTCCTTTATCGCCAATGTCATTTCACTGTGTGTGTGTGCGTCTATGTCAATGTGTGTAAGTATGTTTGCATATTGTGTGTGTGGAGCATTTGTATGTCTGTCTTTTATGTTTCCACCTTTTTCTTGTTTTTACAGGTATATGCCTTTAGTTGTTTTACTTGTATTCAATGTGTCTCATGTACAGCTGCTTTGTAACAATGAAAATTGTAAAAAGCGCTCTATAAATAAAGTTGAGTTGAGTTGTGTATTGAGAGGATTTCTCGCGTGTATTAGCTCTGGTTGTTATTCTGTGTTTTTGGATGTGTCTCAGCTCTTCTCTATGTTGGCAGTGATCTGAAGCTATCTGGGCTCTTCTTTCCTTGTTTGTATTTTACGTGGTTAAAAGACAATGTGCTGTTTGAGCAGCTGTGATCAGATGTTCTTCTGGAGAGATGAGGAGGAAACCTCAGAAATGAAATGTGATGCTCATGTTAATTATGTAAATTAAATGTGAGGAGCAGAGATGTGTGTGTCAGAGGTTTCTTCTCCGTACAGAATCATGTTAATCGTCACCTGACACAGACTGAAGCGTTCTTTGTGATCTTACAGATTCAGCTCCACCGTCTGGAGACGCTTTAAGTGACCGTCTTAAAGAAAGAGGAATACAGGCTTATGTTCTCTTTGATGATGTTTGTCCTCTGTAATCTTCATAAATATCATTTCATTTACTCTCAGACTTTGATCTGTTTGTTTGCTGTGATGTGCTCTCAGGGTTTATTAAAAACGGCTCAATGCAGCATTTAGGATTTACACACAGAGAGAGCTAGCTGATAAAATCCCTGACCCTCCTGTTAAACACTCTGTCTGCGTGTGTGTGTCCGTGTGTGTCTGTGTGTGTCTGTGTGTGTCTGTGTGTCTTTGAGTCTGTGTCTGCGCGTGTGTGTCTGCAGGTGTGGTGTTTGTCTGTGTCTGTCTGCGTGTGTGTATCTGCAGGTGTGGTGTGTGTCTGTGTGTGTCTGCGTGTGTGTATCTGCAGGTGTGGTGTGTGTCTGTGTGTCTTTGAGTCTGTGTCTGTCTGCGTGTGTGTATCTGCAGGTGTTGTGTGTATCTGCAGGTGTGGGGGTGTGTCTGCAGGTGTGGTGTTTGTCTGTGTCTGTCTGCGTGTGTGTATCTGCAGGTGTGGTGTTTGTCTGTGTGTGTCTGTGTGTCTTTGAGTCTGTGTCTGTCTGCGTGTGTGTATCTGCAGGTGTTGTGTGTATCTGCAGGTGTGGTGTGTGTCTGCAGGTGTGGTGTTTGTCTGTGTCTGTCTGCGTGTGTGTATCTGCAGGTGTTGTGTGTATCTGCAGGTGTGGTGTGTGTCTGCAGGTGTGGTGTTTGTCTGTGTCTGTCTGCGTGTGTGTATCTGCAGGTGTGGTGTGTGTCTGCAGGTGTGGTGTTTGTCTGTGTCTGTCTGCGTGTGTGTATCTGCAGGTGTGGTGTGTGTCTGCAGGTGTGGTGTTTGTCTGTGTCTGTCTGCGTGTGTGTATCTGCAGGTGTGGTGTGTGTCTGTGTGTCTTTGAGTCTGTGTGTCTTTGAGTCTGTGTCTGTCTGCGTGTGTGTATCTGCAGGTGTGGTGTGTGTCTGCAGGTGTGGTGTTTGTCTGTGTCTGTCTGCGTGTGTGTATCTGCAGGTGTGGTGTGTGTCTGTGTGTGTCTGTGTGTCTTTGAGTCTGTGTCTGTCTGCGTGTGTGTATCTGCAGGTGTTGTGTGTATCTGCAGGTGTGGTGTGTGTCTGCAGGTGTGGTGTTTGTCTGTGTCTGTCTGCGTGTGTGTATCTGCAGGTGTGGTGTGTGTCTGCAGGTGTGGTGTTTGTCTGTGTCTGTCTGCGTGTGTGTATCTGCAGGTGTGGTGTGTGTCTGTGTGTGTCTGTGTGTCTTTGAGTCTGTGTCTGTCTGCGTGTGTGTATCTGCATGTGTTGTGTGTATCTGCAGGTGTGGTGTGTGTCTGTGTGTGTCTGTGTGTCTTTGAGTCTGTGTCTGTCTGCGTGTGTGTATCTGCAGGTGTTGTGTGTGTCTGCAGGTGTGGTGTTTGTTTGTGTCTGTCTGCGTGTGTGTATCTGCAGGTGTGGTGTGTGTCTGCGTGTCTGTCCGTGTCTGTGCGTGTGTATCTGCGTCTGTCTGTGTGTGTGTCTGTGTCTGCTTGTGTGTCTGCGAGTGTGTGTCTGCATGCATGTGTCTGTGTGTATTGGACACCCGTGTGTCAGTGTTTGTACAGTAAACTCTATGTACTGTGCCAGCACTTTATTTAAGGAGGATATTGATATAAAGCCGCTGATTTTTCATCATATTACTCAAAAGTCACATGACACGTGTCATGATAAAGCCGACACATCAGACCAGCTGACAGAACCATAAGACAGATGGCAGATGACAGGATCAATCAGACATGCGAATTGTACCCTGTGTTTCATGCGTTGGATCTGATTTGACGTTAACTGTTGTGTGTTTTAAGGTCGACTGGGGTGTTACTTCCTGCTCAGTACTACTCACTGGATGAGGAAGACGAGCGGCCCTTCATCTGTTCTCTGCCGCAGGATAATGGCATCATGTCGTGCGGTGACGTGCCGGCTCGTCGTGTGGCCGGACATCAGTGTTGTCTGGATGCAGATGATGTTGTTCATCAGACGCTGGGCCTGACCACTGAACCCTTCCTGAACACCAGCGCTCTCATTCCTGGACTCTGTGTCAACTGGAATCGATATTACACACGCTGCAGCACGGGTCACAAAAACCCACACAAAGGAGCTATCAACTTCGACAACATCGGATACGCCTGGATCGTCATATTTCAGGTGACAGACCGCACAGTCACTCTCTGGAAACATTCCTTTTACTTTTACTTGTACTTTCATTTTGAATTGATGGAGATGTGTGTGTGTTTAGGTCATAACTCTGGAGGGTTGGGTGGAAATCATGTATTATGTCATGGACGCACATTCCTTCTACAACTTCATTTATTTTATTCTGCTTATAATAGTAAGTACACAACACGCTCTCTCTCACACACACACACACAAGTGTAGAATTGACTCTTTCTCTCTCTCTGCACTTTTCTCACAGATTGGCTCCTTCTTCATGATCAACTTGTGTTTGGTCGTCATAGCGACACAGTTTTCGGAGACCAAACAGCGTGAGCATCAGTTGATGCAGGAGCAGCGTGACGCGTGTCTGTCCTCCAGCACTCTGACTGAACCCGGCGACTGTTATGAGGAAATCTTTCAGCTGGTCCGTCACGTCCTGCGCAGGACCCGCCGGAGCATCGCCACGTTCTGTGCAGCTCTCTGTCACACACCACCTCAGAGAACATCAGCTCACCGCAAACACATCACCAACGGAGGACAGATCCTCCACAACGGTATGAGCGAGGGATGACATCACAGGTCTCACACTCCTGAGAGACACAAGACAGAAGCTGAGAGACTCGCCCTCATATCTGATGTTCTCATCATTAGATCAGACTGATCTGTGCTGGAGGGATGATAGATCAGATCAGATCAGACTACTCATCTATGAACTCTGTTTAGATGAAGACTGATGTCAGTGTGTGTGTGTGTGTAACAGTGTCTGTTTGATGTATTACAGATAGAGTGACACCTGCTGCCTCAGCATCCAATCAGCAGCCAGAGGAGGGAGGGGCTGATGAGAGTGTGGAGGGGGCGTGTCAGGGGCGGGGTCTTGAGCTGTGGATGGAGATGAGAGTGAAACTGTGGGCGATCGTGGAGAGTAAATACTTCAGCAGAGGCATCATGATCGCCATCCTCATCAACACCATCAGCATGGGCATAGAACACCACCAGCAGGTACACACACACACAACTGAACACAAACACACACACAACTGAACAAAAACACACACACATCACACAACTGAACTGAACAAAAACACACACACATCACACAACTGAACCACTGAACTGAACAACAAACCAAACACATCAAAAACACAACACCAACTGAACACACAACACACACAACACACAACAGAACACACAACACACACAAACTGAACTGAACAGAACACACACACACAACTGAACTGAACAGAAACACACACACACAACTGAACTGAACAAAAACACACACACATCACACTACTGAACACACACACACACAACTGAACTGAACAAAAACACACACACATTACACAACTGAACTGAACAAAAACACACACACATCACACAACTGAACACAAACACACACAACTGAACTGAACAGAAACACACAAACACAACTGAACTGAACAGAAACACACACACACAACTGAACTGAACAAAAACACACACACATCACACTACTGAACACACACACACAACTGAACTGAACAAAAACACACACACATCACACAACTGAACTGAACAAAAACACATACACATCACACAACTGAACACAAACACACACAACTGAACTGAACTGAACAAAAACACACACACATCACAAAACTGAACACCAACACACACACACAACTGAACTGAACAGAAACACACACACACAACTGAACTGAACAAAAACACACACACACAACTGAACTGAACAGAAACACACACACACAACTGAACTGAACAGAAACACACACACACACAACTGAACTGAACAGAAACACACACACACAACTGAACTGAACAAAAACACACACACATCACACTACTGAACACACACACACACAACTGAACTGAACAGAAACACACACACACACAACTGAACTGAACAAAAACACACACACATTACACAACTGAACTGAACAAAAAACACACACACATTACACAACTGAACTGAACAAAAAACACACACACATTACACAACTGAACTGAACAAAAACACACACACATTACACAACTGAACTGAACAAAAACACAAACACATTACACAACTGAACTGAACAAAAAACACACACACATTACACAACTGAACTGAACAAAAAACACACACACATTACACAACTGAACTGAACAAAAACACACACACATTACACAACTGAACTGAACAAAAAACACACACACATTACACAACTGAACTGAAAAAAAAAAACACACACACATTACACAACTGAACTGAAAAAAAAAACACACACACATTACACAACTGAACTGAACAAAAAACACACACACATTACACAACTGAACTGAAGAAAAACACACACACATTACACAACTGAACTGAACAAAAAACACACACACATTATACAACTGAATGAACAAAAAAACACACACACATTACACAACTGAACTGAACAAAAACACACACACATTACACAACTGAACTGAACAAAAAACACACACACATTACACAACTGAACTGAAGAAAAAACACACACACATTACACAACTGAACTGAACAAAAAAACACACACATTACACAACTGAACTGAAAAAAAAACACACACACATTACACAACTGAACTGAACAAAAAACACACACATTACACAACTGAACTGAACAAAAAACACACACACATTACACAACTGAACTGAACAAAAAATACACACACATTACACAACTGAACTGAACAAAAAACACACACACATTACACAACTGAACTGAACTGAACAAAAAAACACACACACATTACACAACTGAACTGAACAAAAAACACACACACATTACACAACTGAACTGAACAAAAAAACACCACACATTACACAACTGAACTGAACAAAAAACACACACATTACACAACTGAACTGAACAAAAAAACACACACACATTACACAACTGAACTGAACAAAAACACACACACATTACACAACTGAACTGAACTGAACAAAAAACACACACACATTACACAACTGAACTGAACTGAACAAAAAACACACACACATTACACAACTGAACTGAACAAAAAACACACACACATTACACAACTGAACTGAACAAAAACACACACACATTACACAACTGAACTGAACAAAAAAAACACACACACATTACACAACTGAACTGAACAAAAAACACACACACATTACACAACTGAACTGAACAAAAAATACACACACATTACACAACTGAACTGAACAAAAACACACACACATTACACAACTGAACTGAACAAAAAACACACACACATTACACAACTGAACTGAACAAAATACACACACACATTACACAACTGAACTGAACAAAAAACACACACACATTACACAACTGAACTGAACAAAAAACACACACACATTACACAACTGAACTGAACAAAAAAATACACACATTACACAACTGAACTGAACAAAAAATACACACACATTACACAACTGAACTGAACAAAAAATACACACACATTACACAACTGAACTGAACAAAAACACACACACATTACACAACTGAACTGAACAAAAAACACACACACATTACACAACTGAACTTAACAAAAAACACACACACATTACACAACTGAACTGAACAAAAAACACACACACATTACACAACTGAACTGAACAAAAAACACACACACATTACACAACTGAACTGAACTGAACAAAAAACACACACACATTACACAACTGAACTGAACAAAAAAACACACACATTACACAACTGAACTGAACAAAAAACACACACACATTACACAACTGAACTGAACAAAAACACACACACATTACACAACTGAACTGAACTGAACAAAAAACACACACACATTACACAACTGAACTGAAAAAAAAACACACACACATTACACAACTGAACTGAACAAAAAACACACACACATTACACAACTGAACTGAACAAAAAACACACACACATTACACAACTGAACTGAACAAAAAACACACACATTACACAACTGAACTGAACAAAAAATACACACACATTACACAACTGAACTGAACAAAAACACACACACATTACACAACTGAACTGAACAAAAAACACACACACATTACACAACTGAACTGAACAAAAAACACACACACATTACACAACTGAACTGAACAAAAAACACACACACATTACACAACTGAACTGAACAAAAACACACACACATTACACAACTGAACTGAACAAAAAATACACACACATTACACAACTGAACTGAACAAAAAATACACACACATTACACAACTGAACTGAACAAAAAACACACACACATTATACAACTGAACTGAACAAAAAATACACACACATTACACAACTGAACTGAACAAAAAACACACACACATTACACAACTGAACTGAACAAAAAATACACACACATTACACAACTGAACTGAACAAAAAATACACACACATTACACAACTGAACTGAACAAAAAACACACACACATTATACAACTGAACTGAACAAAAAATACACACACATCACAGAAATGAGCTGAACAAAAACACACATACATCACACACTCAACTGAACACACACACACACATGATTGAACACACACTCAACTGAACACACACACACACATGATTGAACACACACTCAACTGAACACACACACACAGGTGAGAGAAACATGTTAGAAATGAAGTGTTCGGGTGTTATTGTAATTGTGTTGTTGTGTAGTTGTGATGTGTAATTCTGTATGAGTCTGAATGTTTAGAACTCAGTGAAATAAAAGATGTCTGATGTGATTGACTTCATCATCATTTACTCTCTTCATTACTGCACCTAAGGAAGCGTTTCCTCATTCTGTGTGTGTGTGTGTGTGTGTGTGTGTGTGTGCGCAGCCAGAAGAGCTGACTAATGTCCTGGAGATCTGTAACATCGTGTTCACCAGTATGTTTGCTCTGGAGATGATGTTGAAGCTCACGGCGTTCGGCTGTTTTCATTACCTGCGTAATCCCTACAACAGTTTTGATGGAATCATTGTGATCATCAGGTAAACAGAGACAACTACACAATCATTCACACAACACTGATGGTGATTCTGCTCGATTGATATCTGTGTGTGTGTTTGTGCGTGCGCAGTGTGTGTGAGATCATGGGGCAGTCTGACGGCGGTCTGTCAGTGCTCAGGACGTTCCGGTTGTTGCGTGTCCTGAAGCTGGTGCGGTTCATGCCGGCGTTACGCAGACAGCTGGTGGTTCTGATGAAGACTATGGACAATGTGGCCACGTTCTGCATGCTGTTGATGCTCTTCATCTTCATCTTCAGGTGGGGTTTCACCTCTCATTACACTTCAGCAATACAGTCTCACAAACAATATCATTTCAGGACAAAGATCATGACGTCAGGTCATGAGCAGCTCATACTTTACAAATGATTTGACCTGTCTCTCTCTCTCTCTCTGTCCATCTGTCTGTCTGTCTGTATCTCTGTCTGTCTGTCTGAAGTATTCTGGGGATGCATATCTTTGGCTGTAAGTTCAGCCTTAAAACAGACACTGGAGACACAGTGCCAGACCGGAAGAACTTTGATTCTCTGCTGTGGGCGATCGTCACTGTGTTTCAGGTAGAGAGAGAGAGAGAGAGAGAGAGAGAGAGAGGTGTGATTCACACGTCGCTGAGACACACGCATGACTCTGTGTTTGTGTGTAGATTCTGACGCAGGAGGACTGGAACGGAGTGTTGTATAACGGGATGGCCTCCACGTCTCCTCTGGTTGCTCTGTATTTTGTGGCTCTCATGACGTTTGGGAATTACGTTCTGTTCAATCTGCTGGTGGCCATACTGGTGGAGGGCTTTCAGGCCGAGGTGACCCCCCAAAAATATCACTGAATTCAAGCAGAACTTTATTGAGTTCCTGCTGAATGTCTGTCTGTCCATCAGGGAGATGCCAATCACTCATACACAGATGATGACCACTCGTCCTCTGATGACAGCGAGAAACAGAAAGATTCGCTCACACTCTCTGGTTTGATTCTCTTCATACATAATTCACCCTTGAGGGATGGACGGGAACATGTTCACTGTTCATGTTTAATCTTCTACATGATTGGTTTGGTTTCCAGCATCTCCTCTGAAGTTCTGTGGTTAAACAGATGTCTCTCTCTCTCTCTCTTTCAGATCCTAAACTCTCCTCTCTCACAGCTAACGGTCATCTTGAGTTGACACCGCTGGCTGAAGGAAAGAGCCGGATGAGTTTTTCTGAGGAGAATCACAGGAGTGGACCCATCAGTCTGTGCAGGAGATCTTCATCTCTGGTGTGTCAATAGAGAAATAAATGTCACTCTCATGTCTGCGTTTGTTCTGCACTGTCATTGGTCAATCCTGATTCTTCTCTAAAGACCGGCTTTGTGTTTTCATCACCACCTCAAATCCCATCTGATTTCCTTCTATATATAGAATCTATATTCATTATATTCATTAGTGTTCAATGAGGTGAAGGGAGTTTCCCTGTTGTTTGATTATCAACATTCTTCAAAATATCTTCTTTTGTGAGAGGGAAGAAATATTTTTTTATTTTCGAGTGACCTGTCCCTTTAAGACAGCGTTGGTGCACGTTATATTTGGATTGTGTCTGTTTGTGTGTGAAGACATTTTTGGGTGTGTGTTTGTGTAAGACAAAAAAATCACTTGATAATGTGTGACGCTCAGTCAATGCCTTTCTGGGTTTCCATGGCAACCTCTTTTTTTAATTGAAACAGCCATGTAGAGAGAGAGAGAAAGAGAGCGGTGTCAGTTGTTTTGTGCCGTCTGAAGAGTACTGTGGTAAAACAGGGTAAAAGTTCACATGTTGTCTGGTTTTGACATAATCAAACGTGTTGTCCAGACTGCTGAGCTGGTGTCTGACTGCTGTGATTCTGTTTGTTCATCAGCACAACTTTCTGTGTGAGGTCAACAGCAGAGGACACACGTTTCTATGGAAACTGTCATTTTACTGTTCCTGCTTCAAAAATGAGCACATGCACCAACACACCATCTTCATCCTCATGTCAAGTCATTTGTGCTAAAAACAAACCAGAAAACAGATACAGAACTCAAACTTCTCACTTCAGAATCAACATTTATACAAACTGTAACGTTATTTGGTCTGAACTTCTGAAAGTATCATCATCATGTCAACACCTATTGGATGACGAGAAACTTGAGTCGTCCAATCACAGTGACGTCATCTTAATGTTAAAAACCCGATCTCTGATTATTCTAGTCTGATCTCAAGTGTGACAAAATCTGATCTGAATCTGATGAGTGTTAAAGAGACAGCAGAGAGAGAGTGAATAACAGACATGAAGAACTACTGTATATTTGTTATTAAAATGTATAAATTTCATTATTTTTCATTTGTAAGTCACTTTGTCTAAATGCATCTGGAGAATGAATAGATAAATAGTGAAATAAGAGTTTTCTTGTCTGTGTGTGTAGCGTCACAGCCGCAGTTTTCACTATCACCACTGGGGGCGTCCTCCTCCTCCTCAGGCGTCCTGGAGTCGGCGGTGCAGTTGGAACAGCGCGGGTCGTTCTGCTCGAAGTCTGAGGTCAGCCGGGGGGATCGGGGGCAGTTTAAGGGTTTGTGGTGTTCACTCACATCCCACCGAACACGAGACGCTTCTGCCTCATCCTCCGTTCCTGTCACGGCGAAACCGCCGAGCTCTCTCTCTGGATCTCCCTGAACCCCTGCAGCACCCCCCTCTGCTCCCGAAGAAGAGCGTCTCAGCGGAGCATCACGACTGTAACGGGAAGGGCCCGGGACCTCAGGGACCGCTGCTCGGAGAAGTTTATCCTCAGCTCGATGTCCGTAAAGACAAGAGTGACCTGGAAGAAGACACAGAATATGTGAGTGACACACAACTCAGAACACTGGATGCACACATTTTTTATAGCAGCAAAACAGAAACTTGCGGATTAGATCTGTTAGAACTTGACATACTGTAGGAGTGAGGTTCTTAAACTTCTGAGAGTCAGGGACCCCTTAAAGTTGAGTGTTTCAGCATATGTGTATCATATATGGCACTCCTATTGAAGTACGTGTGACATAAGACACGTTTCATGGTGATAAATAAAAATATGAATCTTATATCATTTTAATTTCACTTAAGTGTTTCAAAAAGGTTTCTTTGTGTGATTAAAGTGTTCTTATAAAGATCCATTAAAACTAGGGATACACAATATATTATCGGTCATATCGGTATTGGACGATAAATGCTCATATTTAATGTAATTGTATCAGCCGATAATTAAATCTAAGCCGATATATTATGAATAATTTCCTCTGGTTGAAGCACTTCAGCTGCTCACAGTTAAAGTCCAGTACAGTACAGTGTTTCTGTCGTGATCTTTCACTCACTGTTATTATCAAAACATTGTTGATGAACAATGTATGTAGATATTTATGAACCTGTATATTATAGGAACAAAAGCATATTGCTTGAATCAGACTGCTGTCTGAAGGCTTTCTGTGAACA
>CM017905.1:24785016-24790016 GCA_008369825.1 Triplophysa tibetana | reverse complement strand
AGCCAATCAGGAGAGGTGAGGACACACACACACAGTAAGTGTATTTGACATTGAAGGTTTTAAATGAATCCCAGCGATCGCTCCACACAGTGAATCACACGACATCCAGCCGTAACTCTCTTGATCATGATGGTCTGTTCATTCCTCAGCTTTCACTTCAGATGTGTGTTTGTGAGTCACATTGAGACATCTTTATGTAAATGTATGCAGATGATATGCTAATGAGTATCAGTTTTATATGACAGAACTGTGACACATGACCCTGGAACATGTTTCAGGTCAAATAAAGAGTCAAATGATCTGAGATCACTGTGATAATCTTTGTGTTTGTCTTTTTCCAGAGATGTGAGAATGTTTCTGGGAGTCTCTGCTTTGTAAACTTGATGTTGTTGTTGTAGATTCATTTAGCAGAGGTTGAACAAACATCTCTGATGTCAGAGCAGATGTCTGATAGTGCAGCGCTGACCGATCATGATGATGATGACATCATCAGTCTGAGTGATCACCTCACACACTCTCAGGTAACACACTACACACACATATACACAACACATTGTGTTCACAGTTTAAATTCTGATCTGTCTGATATTTGTTTGTCTGTCTGTCTGATATTTATTGGTGTGTCTGATATTTGTCTGTCTGTCAACTGTCTGTCTAATATTTATCTGTCTGTCTGTGTGTCTGATATTTGTCTGTCTGTCTGATATTTATCTGTCTGTCTGATATGTGTCTGTCTGTCATCTGTCTGTCTGATATTTGTCTGTCTGTCTGATATTTATCCGTCTGTCTGTGTGTCAGATATTTATCTGTGTGTCTGATATTTGTGTGTCTGATATTTGTCTGTCTGTCTGATATTTATTGGTGTGTCTGATATTTGTCTGTCTGTCTGATATTTTATTGGTGTGTCTGATATTTATCTGTCTGTCTGATTTGTATCTGTCTGTGTGTTCAGGGTGATGACAGGAGCAGTGAGTCTCACAGCACACATGAGGTCGTGAGCAGCAGATTTTGTCTGAAGAGTGAGACAGCCTTCAGCCGTTTGAGAGACAGACAGGATCAGGATCATCACAGAGGTCGAGTGATGTCTCATGTGAGGGGCAGATCTTCTATCTGATGACATCAAACTCATTTCACCAGAGTTTCTGTGTGTGACAGATGGAGACGGCCGAGCATCTTCAGCGGTCTTTCATCTCCCGGCCGAGTTCTTCCACCCCAACACAGCTGCCATTCCTCAGGGAAGCCCCGCCTCCGGGCCGGCACAGGTGGGCTCCAGACACGCCTCTACAGCGTCGTGGGCTTCTCTCAGGTCTCCAGGTGCCAACAGTCGGATGATGAGTCCACAGGTACGGCAGCATCTCACACTTACAGTTAACAACAGAGAGAGAGAGAACACAGTGAATCATTGACTCTCTCTCCCTCAGCACTCGATCGACGGTCACTCTGGCAGTTCTGGGAGTCTACAGACCATGCTGGAGGAGTGCGTCTCCCCGTCAGGAGACCAGACGATCCCCTCGATCTCTCCCGCCCCCCCTCCAGAGCTCACACAGAGCAGACGTGATGACAGCACAAACCCGAACCGGACTGGACCGCCCGCTGCGGATCCATCTGCTGAGACTGGAGGAGCCGAGCAAGTGTTTGATGGTGAACATCTCTCAGATGCTTTGAGTAGTTTCTCTTTGACCTCTTTATTCCCTCATGACTCGCTGGCGTCCCCGCTGGCCAAGAAGTGCTACAGCACTGGAAGTTTAACACACGTGAGGAGTAAAGACAGCAGGCGGGTTTATAGAGCGGATCAACAGAACGTGGAGTTCTGGACTGAAGCGTCAGGTGAGGAGAGAGAGAGTCGGTCTGCTGCTGCTGTGAAGACCTTCGCTCAGTCTGTAGATGTCAGTGATCGTCACAACAGATGAAACAGAACGCTGGTGGATGATGATGATGATGAATGTGTGTGTCTGTTGAGCGTGTAATATTGTCTCCAAATGAAGATTCAGTCACGTTCTGACTATCCTCGTGAAGATAAACCATGGTTTTATTAGAGTAAAGGTGATATCACCATGCTTTCATTTGTGTTACCATAGTTACTACAGATATCAACCCTGACACTAGTCAACTATAGTAAAGACATGGTTGGTAAAAAAGTATATCTGTGTGGAAGTCTGATGTGTGTGAAAGGTGATGAACCTCATGGCATCTTGAGGAAAAACTATTTGCAGAATCTCCAGTATCTCCTCACTGCAGAACGCCTGATCCAGAAGGCGAAGTTAGATCCAGATCCAGTCTCCTCCTATTGCGTTCTGATTGGTTGACACTGGATCCAGTCTCCACCCACTGCCTCTTGATTGATAGACACATAAATCCATTCTCCTCCCACTGCATTGTGATTGGATTACATTGTATCCAGTGCTTTTATTTAAGAGTTTGGGTTAACATATTTAACTGTGATCATTACTTACAGGCGTACAGTAAGATATGATTACATTGATAAGATCAAACATTGACGATCACGGTTTGCAACTTAACTCTCCAAATTACGGCTGAGTATATAATGTGGGAGGAGTTAGACCTTTATCTAACCGTGCATGGGTGACGTGTTCTGCATTGAGGACCGTCTCAGAATCTCAGGTCAGTCAAAGATGTTTTACTGATAATTCTTTAAAATCAGCCATAGGTTCAAATCCACCAGAATCCAAGCTAAAGTCCCACATGGATGTAGTCTGATGAGCGTTGATGTTGAAGTGAGCTGTAGTTTCACATATTAACACCTGAGAGATAAAGTGAATTGTACTCTAAAGCTGATGGACCTCTTTCTATAAACATGTTATTTAATTCTGACGTCTCCTCTGTCTTCCACTTTGTATTTTGTACAAGTGTCTCTGTATGAGGTTTATTTCTCATGAAGAACCTCAAGGATGGCAGTTCTCTTCTGTCTCAGTGCCGCTTCAGGATTTGACTTGACTTTATTACACAACGAGTGTGTAGTGGACATGAACACAACCTCTCTCTTCACATGACGCTGGAGGATCATTCTGACCCACTGAATCAACATTAATCATGTAGCTGAAGGAGAACACGTGTTACACGTGTGTTTGTATAAGTGCACCATCACACGCCGAGTGTCTCTCACTGTGAGAAGATGCTGAAATGATTTTCTTTCTCATTTGCACAGCTGATTTGTTCTTGAAGGACTCTTAGAGGTTTTCAGAGCACAGAATTTGCATGATTGGAGTTAAAGTGACTTGATGTGTCCTTAATGTCGTCAGTCCTGGTGTTAGATGAAATCTCACATCACGTTTGACAGATGTAGCCAATAAATCACACATTTATTTTCAATCTTTGAGTGCTCGCTGTCTTTACTGTTTGTGATGTGAAAAGTGAGAATCAAAGCATTTATTCCTTTCTGATTACACACGAACATAACAATCCATAGTGATAGAAAAATTATGTTTACTGTAACATGTCAAGTGCATGTGTGACCCACGAACAGTTTTAGTCTCAAACATTTCAGTCATATGAGCTGCTCTCATCATACAAACATGAAACACATCATTTTTGCTCAGAAATATTATTCTTTTATAGATTATATGTGTGATTCGCACGAAGAGACGGTGACATCACATCTTTGTTTTGATAATCTCCAGCAGTAGATTTGACTTCAGTCTGAAAATCATTGAATAACAAATATTTCAGCAGATTGACAGCGTCACACATGAATCGATGTCTAATGCTGCTGAAATACATTGTGTGAACACTGGTGTGTGCGTCTGTGTGTGTGTTCTTTTGAGCTTTGACAGCATCTGAACTCTTTGCACTTCTGCTGTGAGAGGAGAGCTCAGGAACATCAGTGATGCTTAAGATGCTGTTTAAGATGAAGGTTCTGTGTCTGATCATCTTCATTACAGGAACCTCATCTCAGAACATCTCAGTAAGACCTGTGAGTTAACACACGTATGTGAACATGAGAAACAGATGTGTGTGTTCTTTTACACTCAACTTTAGTGTGTGATTGACAGCAGAGATCATGTCACTCAAGACTTCAGAGAAACACTTTCTATCAGGTGACGTTCACTATCAATCATTCACTTACAATCAGATGTAAAATATTAGTGATTGTGCGTAAGTGTGTTGAAACACACACACACACACACTGTTGTGTTTATTCTTTCTGTCAATCATTTTATGTAAAGCACTTTGAATTGCACTTGTGTATGAAATGTGCTATATAAATAAACTTGCCTTGCCTTGCCTTGTTGAAGAATGACACACAAGAGCGGCTCTTATCATCCTCACATCTCATAGAACACCTGAATGATTCATGCACAACACATTTACAAATACATACATTGTTTTATTTATAAATAAAAACACACTGGTTTCATTCAGATAGGAGTTTAAACACAGTCATGATGTTGTGTTGTGTTGTGTTGTGTTGTGTTGTGTTGTGTGAGACACTTATACTTTGATACAGCTGAAGAAATTCACTATTAGCATCACACACATTGTCTTCACCTGACTGAGAATAATGAGCTCTTAAAGACATTTAAATGTGATGAGTAGAATTTGTTTCTATGTGATGTGAGTTACAAAACACACACAACACAACAAACTCAACACTGAAGTATAAAAACGTGTGTGTGTGTGTGTGAGTGTGAGTGTGAGTGTGTGTGTGTGTGTGTGTGTGTGAGTATGAGTGTGAGTGTGTGTGAGTGTGTGTGTGTGTGTGTGTGTGAGTGTGAGTGTGTGTGTGTGTGTGTGTGTGTGTGTGTGTGTGTTTGAGTGTGTGTGTGCGTGTGTGTGTGAGTGTGTGTGTGAGTGTGTGTGTGTGTGAGTGTGTGTGAGTATGTGTGTGTGTGTGTGTGTGTGTGTGTGTGTGTGTGTGTGTGTGTGTGAGTGTGTGTGTGTGTGTGTGTGTGTGTGTGTGTGTGTGTGTGTGTGTTTGAGTGTGTGTGTGTCCACGTGTTTGTGTGTGTGTGTTTGTTTCAGTCTCAGAGTCTTTGATCTGG
>CM017905.1:24715016-24780016 GCA_008369825.1 Triplophysa tibetana | reverse complement strand
TGAAGAGATGAAAGATTACTATAAAGATCTTTCTCTATCAAATATAAAACAAATTTAAGATCTGGTCTTCTCTTCTTTGAAGATGTCCTGACACACACGAAGGGAAAAACTTCTGCACTTGTTTTAAGATATGTGAAGTTTCTCATAAACTTTAAGTCATTCACTCTAAATCGAATGTCTCAGTTTGAGCTTTTATGGCTAGTAAATAATAAATACATGTACTATTGTTGGATAATATAATTATATTGGTATATTGAAATCACATTTTAAGATTCACAGACTGGCAACAGATCAAATGTTAAAGGTGTGGCTATGATTTCTGCTGACAGAGAGCGAGAGAGAGAGAGAGAGAGAGAGAGAGAGAGAGAGAGAGAGAGAGCTAGAGAGAGAGAGAGAGAGAGAGAGAGAGAGAGAGAGAGCGAGAGAGAGAGAGAGCTAGAGAGAGAGAGAGAGAGAGAGAGAGAGAGAGAGAGAGCGAGAGAGAGAGAGAGAGAGAGAGAGAGAGAGAGAGAGAGAGAGAGAGAGAGAGGGAGATGTGGGTGGGGTTAAGCAACATAAAGAAAAGGGAAGTATTTCTAAACACTGAGTTGTGTAAAAGTTCATGTGTCATTGTTTCACTGGCACATTTCTGACTGACATTAACTTCCATTTTAATGTTGTGCTGTGATTGTATTCAGATCAACTCTGTTCACACACAGAAGATATTCATATTGAGATCAGAACGCAGGAGAAAACCAGAATGCAGTCATGTTGGTTTTTGTAAATCTGTAAGAATATTAAAATATTTGTATTATTATAGGTTTATGGATGATCTTGTGTTTAGTGTAGTAATGAGTCTTATTTCTGATCACAAGCAAAAGAAATAACGAGTGAATGACGTAAGTTAGCAAATTCAAATGATGTCTAGCTAGTATTACTTTGGATTATCAGTAGAAGAACTGTTACTTGGATAAACTTAAACATGACAGTTATACGACCCATTCAACAACTTGTTCATTCAATTAAAATATTGATTGAAATATTGACAATCAAACATTGATTTAAATTAAATATATATATGCCACCAGACACTTGCTTTCCCACTGGTCACATTCAGGCGCAGCCTACGAACACTCTCTTCCTCTCGCTTACAAAACCTTCTCTGCTCTTCTCTCCCCGTCTGCCCCCTCACCTCCATCACACTTGACAGCTGATGATTTTGAGTCTTTCTTTGTAAAGAAAGCAGTCAGTTATTTCGGCCATCGCCTCTGGAACACACCCCAGGGCTCTAGACTAACTGTTTGCAATGGTTGCACTGGTGCGCCTAACTTTTTTTCTTAGATGCAACAGCACAAAAGTTAGGTGCACCCAAATTTTAGACTGCATCGCATTTAACACATTTAACATTACCTGCTTTTACCAGTTCACTTTTTTTTAATGTCCATATTTGCAAAATTGACTTGTCAATATTTATCTTACAAACTGTTCAACATTAAGTTCTTTATTTGAAGCACAAATCGACAAGAAAGGTAACTTACTGAAAAAGTGTTTGTGCTTAAAGTGCTTCAGTGAAGTGAAATTTAAACTAGAAAGATCTCAAGATAAATGGACCAGGACTTGAAGGCTCCATGTCAGAGCATTGCTTATGATTTTCGGACAGATCAGGCCTTAACTTTAATCAGGCCTTAACCTTTAACTTTAACATTATTCTTGAAAAAGTTGTGAATTGTTCTTTTCATCTTCTCTCATCATCCCCTGCTACATCCACTCTGTTTAACTAACAGCATTAGTCTACTCATCTCTCTCTCTGACAGCAGCACATGCATTTTCAAACGTACACACCAGAAGTTGTGCTAGAGTTTTTTTTTGTCCTACATTTTGACTGACATGCTCGTAAAAAATCCGTCATAATCTGTTATTACCCGTCACTATGGTTCAAGGTGACGTTAGGTGGTAATTTGTATGTTTGTGACGTCATCACTCTGTACTGGCATCTCGTCTCTGGTCCTGTACGTAGATTCATCAACATTTGGAAATTGAGACCTTTCCAATCCGAGCATGCTATACAAGTCCTAGTTCAGGCTCTCGTCCTGTCCAGACTGAACTATGGTAAGGCGCTACTGGCTGGACTTCCATCCTGCACGAGCAAACCTCTACAGATGATCCAGAATGCAGCGGCATGAGTGGTCTTTAATGAACCTAAGAGAGCACACATCACTCCTCTCTTCATTGAGTTTCATTTGCTCCCTGTAGTCGCTCGCATCAAATTCAAGACTCTGCTCTTGACCTACAAGACCACCACTGGTTCTGCACCCCATATCTAGACTTATGTACCCGCCAGATCACTGCGCTCTGCACTTGAACAACGTTTTATGGTGCCATCCATCCATCTTCTTCCGCTTATCCGGGTCGCGGGGGCAGCAATCTAAGCAGGGATGCCCAGACCTCCCTCTCCCTAGACACTTCCTCCAGCTCTTCCGGGGGGACACCGAGGCGTTCCCAGGCCAGCCGGGAGACATAGTCCCTCCTGCGGTCTCCTTCCGGTGGGACATGCCCGGAACACCTTCCCGGGAAGGCGTCCAGGGGGCATCCGGAAAAGATGTCCGAGCCACCTCAGCTGGCCCCTCTCGATGTGGAGGAGCAGCGGATCTACTCTGAGCTCCTCCTGAGTGACCGAGCTTCTCACCCTATCTCTAAGGGATCGCCCAGCCACCCTGCGGAGAAAGCTCATTTCGGCCGCCTGTATCCGGGACCCACAGCTCATGACCATAGGTGAGAGAAGGAACGTAGATTGACCGGGAAATCGAGAGCTTCGCCTTGGGGCTCAGCTCCTTCTTCACCACGACAGACCGGTACAGCTGCAGAAGCTGCACCGATCCGTCTGTCAATCTCCCGTTCCATCCTTCCATCACTCGTGAACAAGACCCCCAGATACTTGAACTCCTCTACTTGAGGCAGGAACTCTCCACCTACCTGAAGTGACCAAGCCACCCTTTTCCGACTGACAACCATGGCCTCAGATTTGGAGGAGTTGATTCTCATCCCAGCCGCTTCACACCGTCCCAGTGCATGCTGGAGGTCCTGGTCTGATGGGGCCAGCATGACGACATCATCCGCAAAGAGCAGAGATGAAATCGTGTGGTCCCCAAACCTGACGCCCTCCGGCCCCTGGCTGCACCTAGAAATTCTGTCCATAAAAATTGTGAACAGAACCGGCGACAAAGGGTAGCCCTGCCGGAGTCCAACATGCACCGGAACAAGTCTGACTTACTGCCGGCAATGCGAACCAAGCTCCTGCTCCGATCGTACAGGGACCGGATAGCCCGAATCCCATACTCCCGGAGCACCCTCCACAAGATGCCTCGAGGGACACAGTCGAATGCCTTCTCCAAATCCACAAAACACATGTGGATTGGTTGGGCAAACTCCCATGAACCCTCAAGCACCCTGGAGAGGGTATAGAGCTGGTCCAGTGTTCGACGACCGGGACGGAAACCACACTGTTCCTCCTGAATCCGAGGTTCTACCATCAGCCTGATTCTCCTCTCCAGTACCCTGGCATTTACCCTGGTTTTGTGGTGCCATCCCAAAAAAATCTCTCGTACGTACCTTCTCTGGATCGGTTCCACATCTGTATAATGATCTGACCGCTGCCACAATATCAGCTGATTCTGGAGCCATCTTTAAGAATCAGCTGTAAACCCCATCAGCACCTGACCCATCACTTCTGACTTCTGTCTCTTTTCTATTCTTTCAATCCTTTGTTTAAATCACCTTAGCTCTGTTTACTGTGCTTATGCTTTTTGTTGTCCTTATGCTGTCCCAATTGCGTCCATTGTTTACCTCATTTGTAGGTCGCTTTGGAAAAAAGAATCTGCTAAATGACTCAATTTAAATGTAATGTAAATATAAAAAATACAAATACAATAGGTTTCTAGTGCTTCGTGCTCAAACCCTAATTGTTAACCACACAAATCAAACTCAGACCGGAAGTTAACTTTGGTTAACCAGCTGTGTGTGTGTGTATACGATGAAACTGTGTATTGTACTGTATGATGGTATTATAAATAGATGAATGTACTTGTAATAACTCTCTCTCTCTCTCTCTCTCTCTCTCTCTCTCTCTGTATCACTCTCTCTCTCTCAAGATTCAAGATTCAAAGGAGCTTTATTGGCATGATAAAAGAAAATTTACATTGCCAAAGCACAAGATTAAATATAAACATGCACAAATACAGATTAAGATAAAAAATATAAGAAATATCTCTCTCTGTCTCTCTCTCTGTCTCTCTCTCTCTCTCTCTCTCTAGATCCAGAATGGGGCTCTTGCTCTTTAGGCGTGTTCATATGTTTAGGCTGTTCTGGAATCCACAGAAATCTTCCCAGTATTGGAAAAGTGAAATCTCTGTGTCTGTCACGCTGGGAGGATTCAGAGGTTCAGGTAAATCTTCTGCAGTCTTTCACTTGTCATGTTTTATAAAGAGAAATGCTTTAGAATTCAGAAATTAGACATAATTAATATAACATATAAGAATTTATAGTCCGTTTAATATTTGACCTGTGGTTCTCTCTCCTTTATCGCCAATGTGTGCTTTCACTGTGTGTGTGTGCGAGTGTGTTTGTGTATGTGAGAGAGTGTGTTTGTGTGTGTGAGAGAGTGTTGTGTGTGTGTGTGTGCGTCTATGTCAATGTGTGTATGTATGTTTGCATATTGTGTGTGTGGAGCATTTGTATGTCTGTCTTTGTTGTTTTCACCTTTGTCTTGTTTTTACAGGTATATGCCTTTAGTTGTTTTACTTGTATTCAATGTGTCTCATGTACAGCTGCTTTGTAACAATGAAAATTGTAAAAAGCGCTCTATAAATAAAGTTGTGTTGAGTTGAGAAAGAGGATCAGAAGGTCAGGGTTTGACTGGAGCTCAGTTACTGATGATGTGATTCTTTATGATGTTTGTGTTATATATATTTATATTCCTTTTAATGATGATATGATGAATATGTATTTGTGTTTAGTTTATGTCCGAACGTGGGAATGATGCCATGAGGGCGAAATATGAGGCCACACTTCCTGTTTACTACTACAAACCTACCTACAGAGACTGCCAGTGAGTTACCGTGACAACATGACAACATTTATAATAGTAACTTCAATCAGATATTAAACAAATACTAATGATATCCTGTCACCTGAAAATCACATCATAGAAGTGAATTAACAGCAGAATTTCTGAGCATCACAGTGTGTGTGTGTGTGTGTGTGTTTATATCCCTGTGGGGACCTTAACCTAAATACACACCAACTCATGAGGACTAGTGTCACTGTGGGGACCAAAATTAAGGATCTCACGGGCACAAAAGATTATATATTGTACAGAACGATATTTTTTGAAAATCTAAAAATGCAGAACGTTTCTATGATCTTTAAGTTTAGGGGTTAGGGGATAAAATGAACAGTTTGTACAGTATAAAAATCATTACGCCTATGGACTGTCCCCACGGAGATAATAAACCAGATGTGTGTGTCCATTACTGTGTGTGTGTGTTTGGGAAGGCTAAACCCCCGAAATGTCCCCACAAAGATGTTTTTTTGGTCCTCTTGAGGAAACAAGCTTATAAATGATACAGAATGAACTTTTTTTTAAATGTAAAAGAGCAGAAAGTGTTGTGTGATTGTGAGGTTGAGGGGTGTGGAATATGATATACAGTTTGTACAGTATAAAAACCATTGTGTCTATGGAATGTCCCCATAAAACATGGAAACTCAACATGTGTGTGTTTAGGGCTCTGAAGGAACAGTGGATTCGTGCCAAGTATGAGAGGCAGGAGTTCACAGAGGACAGTAAGAAGCTGATATATGAGGACGGTGTGTGTTTGTTTTGTGCTTAAAGAATTCTACACACATTCACTACAGAGAGATCATCTTCCACTCGCTCACATTTCTCTCTCTTTCACTCATGCTCGCTTCTCTCTCTCTTTCACTCATGCTCGCTTCTCTCTCTCTTTCACTCATGCTCGCTTCTCTCTCTCTTTCACTCATGCTCGCTTCTCTCTCTCTTTCACTCATGCTCGCTTCTCTCTCTCTTTCACTCATGCTCGCTTCTCTCTCTCTTTCACTCATGCTCGCTTCTCTCTCTCTTTCACTCATGCTCGCTTCTCTCTCTCTTTCACTCATGCTCGCTTCTCTCTCTCTTTCACTCATGCTCGCTTCTCTCTCTCTTTCACTCATGCTCGCTTCTCTCTCTCTTTCACTCATGCTCGCTTCTCTCTCTCTTTCACTCATGCTCGCTTCTCTCTCTCTTTCACTCATGCTCGCTTCTCTCTCTCTTTCACTCATGCTCGCTTCTCTCTCTCTTTCACTCATGCTCGCTTCTCTCTCTCTTTCACTCATGCTCGCTTCTCTCTCTCTTTCACTCATGCTCGCTTCTCTCTCTCTTTCACTCATGCTCGCTTCTCTCTCTCTTTCACTCATGCTCGCTTCTCTCTCTCTTTCACTCATGCTCGCTTCTCTCTCTCTTTCACTCATGCTCGCTTCTCTCTCTCTTTCACTCATGCTCGCTTCTCTCTCTCTTTCACTCATGCTCGCTTCTCTCTCTCTTTCACTCATGCTCGCTTCTCTCTCTCTTTCACTCATGCTCGCTTCTCTCTCTCTTTCACTCATGCTCGCTTCTCTCTCTCTTTCACTCATGCTCGCTTCTCTCTCTCTTTCACTCATGCTCGCTTCTCTCTCTCTTTCACTCATGCTCGCTTCTCTCTCTCTTTCACTCATGCTCGCTTCTCTCTCTCTTTCACTCATGCTCGCTTCTCTCTCTCTTTCACTCATGCTCGCTTCTCTCTCTCTTTCACTCATGCTCGCTTCTCTCTCTCTTTCACTCATGCTCGCTTCTCTCTCTCTTTCACTCATGCTCGCTTCTCTCTCTCTTTCACTCATGCTCGCTTCTCTCTCTCTTTCACTCATGCTCGCTTCTCTCTCTCTTTCACTCATGCTCGCTTCTCTCTCTCTTTCACTCATGCTCGCTTCTCTCTCTCTTTCACTCATGCTCGCTTCTCTCTCTCTTTCACTCATGCTCGCTTCTCTCTCTCTTTCACTCATGCTCGCTTCTCTCTCTCTTTCACTCATGCTCGCTTCTCTCTCTCTTTCACTCATGCTCGCTTCTCTCTCTCTTTCACTCATGCTCGCTTCTCTCTCTCTTTCACTCATGCTCGCTTCTCTCTCTCTTTCACTCATGCTCGCTTCTCTCTCTCTTTCACTCATGCTCGCTTCTCTCTCTCTTTCACTCATGCTCGCTTCTCTCTCTCTTTCACTCATGCTCGCTTCTCTCTCTCTTTCACTCATGCTCGCTTCTCTCTCTCTTTCACTCATGCTCGCTTCTCTCTCTCTTTCACTCATGCTCGCTTCTCTCTCTCTTTCACTCATGCTCGCTTCTCTCTCTCTTTCACTCATGCTCGCTTCTCTCTCTCTTTCACTCATGCTCGCTTCTCTCTCTCTTTCACTCATGCTCGCTTCTCTCTCTCTTTCACTCATGCTCGCTTCTCTCTCTCTTTCACTCATGCTCGCTTCTCTCTCTCTTTCACTCATGCTCGCTTCTCTCTCTCTTTCACTCATGCTCGCTTCTCTCTCTCTTTCACTCATGCTCGCTTCTCTCTCTCTTTCACTCATGCTCGCTTCTCTCTCTCTTTCACTCATGCTCGCTTCTCTCTCTCTTTCACTCATGCTCGCTTCTCTCTCTCTTTCACTCATGCTCGCTTCTCTCTCTCTTTCACTCATGCTCGCTTCTCTCTCTCTTTCACTCATGCTCGCTTCTCTCTCTCTTTCACTCATGCTCGCTTCTCTCTCTCTTTCACTCATGCTCGCTTCTCTCTCTCTTTCACTCATGCTCGCTTCTCTCTCTCTTTCACTCATGCTCGCTTCTCTCTCTCTTTCACTCATGCTCGCTTCTCTCTCTCTTTCACTCATGCTCGCTTCTCTCTCTCTTTCACTCATGCTCGCTTCTCTCTCTCTTTCACTCATGCTCGCTTCTCTCTCTCTTTCACTCATGCTCGCTTCTCTCTCTCTTTCACTCATGCTCGCTTCTCTCTCTCTTTCACTCATGCTCGCTTCTCTCTCTCTTTCACTCATGCTCGCTTCTCTCTCTCTTTCACTCATGCTCGCTTCTCTCTCTCTTTCACTCATGCTCGCTTCTCTCTCTCTTTCACTCATGCTCGCTTCTCTCTCTCTTTCACTCATGCTCGCTTCTCTCTCTCTTTCACTCATGCTCGCTTCTCTCTCTCTTTCACTCATGCTCGCTTCTCTCTCTCTTTCACTCATGCTCGCTTCTCTCTCTCTTTCACTCATGCTCGCTTCTCTCTCTCTTTCACTCATGCTCGCTTCTCTCTCTCTTTCACTCATGCTCGCTTCTCTCTCTCTTTCACTCATGCTCGCTTCTCTCTCTCTTTCACTCATGCTCGCTTCTCTCTCTCTTTCACTCATGCTCGCTTCTCTCTCTCTTTCACTCATGCTCGCTTCTCTCTCTCTTTCACTCATGCTCGCTTCTCTCTCTCTTTCACTCATGCTCGCTTCTCTCTCTCTTTCACTCATGCTCGCTTCTCTCTCTCTTTCACTCATGCTCGCTTCTCTCTCTCTTTCACTCATGCTCGCTTCTCTCTCTCTTTCACTCATGCTCGCTTCTCTCTCTCTTTCACTCATGCTCGCTTCTCTCTCTCTTTCACTCATGCTCGCTTCTCTCTCTCTTTCACTCATGCTCGCTTCTCTCTCTCTTTCACTCATGCTCGCTTCTCTCTCTCTTTCACTCATGCTCGCTTCTCTCTCTCTTTCACTCATGCTCGCTTCTCTCTCTCTTTCACTCATGCTCGCTTCTCTCTCTCTTTCACTCATGCTCGCTTCTCTCTCTCTTTCACTCATGCTCGCTTCTCTCTCTCTTTCACTCATGCTCGCTTCTCTCTCTCTTTCACTCATGCTCGCTTCTCTCTCTCTTTCACTCATGCTCGCTTCTCTCTCTCTTTCACTCATGCTCGCTTCTCTCTCTCTTTCACTCATGCTCGCTTCTCTCTCTCTTTCACTCATGCTCGCTTCTCTCTCTCTTTCACTCATGCTCGCTTCTCTCTCTCTTTCACTCATGCTCGCTTCTCTCTCTCTTTCACTCATGCTCGCTTCTCTCTCTCTTTCACTCATGCTCGCTTCTCTCTCTCTTTCACTCATGCTCGCTTCTCTCTCTCTTTCACTCATGCTCGCTTCTCTCTCTCTTTCACTCATGCTCGCTTCTCTCTCTCTTTCACTCATGCTCGCTTCTCTCTCTCTTTCACTCATGCTCGCTTCTCTCTCTCTTTCACTCATGCTCGCTTCTCTCTCTCTTTCACTCATGCTCGCTTCTCTCTCTCTTTCACTCATGCTCGCTTCTCTCTCTCTTTCACTCATGCTCGCTTCTCTCTCTCTTTCACTCATGCTCGCTTCTCTCTCTCTTTCACTCATGCTCGCTTCTCTCTCTCTTTCACTCATGCTCGCTTCTCTCTCTCTTTCACTCATGCTCGCTTCTCTCTCTCTTTCACTCATGCTCGCTTCTCTCTCTCTTTCACTCATGCTCGCTTCTCTCTCTCTTTCACTCATGCTCGCTTCTCTCTCTCTTTCACTCATGCTCGCTTCTCTCTCTCTTTCACTCATGCTCGCTTCTCTCTCTCTTTCACTCATGCTCGCTTCTCTCTCTCTTTCACTCATGCTCGCTTCTCTCTCTCTTTCACTCATGCTCGCTTCTCTCTCTCTTTCACTCATGCTGGATTCTCTCTCTCTTTCACTCATGCTCGCTTCTCTCTCTCTTTCACTCATGCTCGCTTCTCTCTCTCTTTCACTCATGCTCGCTTCTCTCTCTCTTTCACTCATGCTGGATTCTCTCTCTCTTTCACTCATGCTCGCTTCTCTCTCTCTTTCACTCATGCTCGCTTCTCTCTCTCTTTCACTCATGCTCGCTTCTCTCTCTCTTTCACTCATGCTGGATTCTCTCTCTCTTTCACTCATGCTCGCTTCTCTCTCTCTTTCACTCATGCTCGCTTCTCTCTCTCTTTCACTCATGCTCGCTTCTCTCTCTCTTTCACTCATGCTCGCTTCTCTCTCTCTTTCACTCATGCTGGCTTCTCTCTCTCTTTCACTCATGCTCGCTTCTCTCTCTCTTTCACTCATGCTCGCTTCTCTCTCTCTTTCACTCATGCTCGCTTCTCTCTCTCTTTCACTCATGCTCGCTTCTCTCTCTCTTTCACTCATGCTCGCTTCTCTCTCTCTTTCACTCATGCTCGCTTCTCTCTCTCTTTCACTCATGCTCGCTTCTCTCTCTCTTTCACTCATGCTCGCTTCTCTCTCTCTTTCACTCATGCTCGCTTCTCTCTCTCTTTCACTCATGCTCGCTTCTCTCTCTCTTTCACTCATGCTCGCTTCTCTCTCTCTTTCACTCATGCTCGCTTCTCTCTCTCTTTCACTCATGCTCGCTTCTCTCTCTCTTTCACTCATGCTCGCTTCTCTCTCTCTTTCACTCATGCTCGCTTCTCTCTCTCTTTCACTCATGCTCGCTTCTCTCGCTCTTTCACTCATGCTCGCTTCTCTCTCTCTTTCACTCATGCTCGCTTCTCTCTCTCTTTCACTCATGCTCGCTTCTCTCTCTCTTTCACTCATGCTCGCTTCTCTCTCTCTTTCACTCATGCTCAAATTTCTCTCTCTTTCACTCATGCTCGCTTCTCTCTCTCTTTCACTCATGCTCAAATTTCTCTCTCTTTCACTCATGCTCAAATTTCTCTCTCTTTCACTCATGCTCGCTTCTCTCTCTCTTTCACTCATGCTCGCTTCTCTCTCTCTTTCACTCATGCTCGCTTCTCTCTCTCTTTCACTCATGCTCGCTTCTCTCTCTCTTTCATTCATGCTCGCTTCTCTCTCTCTTTCACTCATGCTCGCTTCTCTCTCTCTTTCACTCATGCTCGCTTCTCTCTCTCTTTCACTCATGCTCGCTTCTCTCTCTCTTTCACTCATGCTGGCTTCTCTCTCTCTTTCACTCATGCTCGCTTCTCTCTCTCTTTCATTCATGCTCGCTTCTCTCTCTCTTTCACTCATGCTGGATTCTCTCTCTCTTTCACTCATGCTCGCTTCTCTCTCTCTTTCATTCATGCTCGCTTCTCTCTCTCTTTCACTCATGCTCGCTTCTCTCTCTCTTTCACTCATGCTCGCTTCTCTCTCTCTTTCACTCATGCTCGCTTCTCTCTCTCTTTCACTCATGCTCGCTTCTCTCTCTCTTTCACTCATGCTCGCTTCTCTCTCTCTTTCACTCATGCTCGCTTCTCTCTCTCTTTCACTCATGCTCGCTTCTCTCTCTCTTTCACTCATGCTCGCTTCTCTCTCTCTTTCACTCATGCTCGCTTCTCTCTCTCTTTCACTCATGCTCGCTTCTCTCTCTCTTTCACTCATGCTCGCTTCTCTCTCTCTTTCACTCATGCTCGCTTCTCTCTCTCTTTCACTCATGCTCGCTTCTCTCTCTCTTTCACTCATGCTCGCTTCTCTCTCTCTTTCACTCATGCTCGCTTCTCTCTCTCTTTCACTCATGCTCGCTTCTCTCTCTCTTTCACTCATGCTCGCTTCTCTCTCTCTTTCACTCATGCTCGCTTCTCTCTCTCTTTCACTCATGCTCGCTTCTCTCTCTCTTTCACTCATGCTCGCTTCTCTCTCTCTTTCACTCATGCTCGCTTCTCTCTCTCTTTCACTCATGCTCGCTTCTCTCTCTCTTTCACTCATGCTCGCTTCTCTCTCTCTTTCACTCATGCTCGCTTCTCTCTCTCTTTCACTCATGCTCGCTTCTCTCTCTCTTTCACTCGATTCGCTCGCCTCTCACTCCCTCACTCAGTCACTCACTTTCTCTCTAGCTCACTCACTCCTTTCACTCTCTCTTACTTCTCTCTCACTCGCTCATTTCTCTCTCACTCCCCTCTCCTTCACTCATGCTCGCTTCTCTCTCTCTCTTTCACTCGTTCAATCGCTCGCCTCTCACTCCCTCACTCAGTCACTCAATCATTCACTCTCTCTCTCTCTAGCTCACTCACTCCTCTCTCACTCGCTCACTCCTCTTACCCTCGCTCCTCGCTCGCTTCTGTATTGTTATATTAAGAATGACATCATGCACGTTGACCAATCACAGAGAGAAAAGAGGGCATGCTAATGAAGAGAGGACGGGACAACGGACAGTTTCTCAACAGACGATTCGTCTTATGTTTGACAGACGGCACATTAAAGTATTACACTAAACTCGATGTGAGTAACACACACACACTCACACACATCTCATGTCTGTCTCTCTCTCATGTGTGTGTCTGTGCTTCTATCTGTCTGTAGGCTAAAGAACCGAAGGCAGCTGTAAAGGTGGAGAGCATGAACGCCTGTTTTCAGCCAGATAAGATCGGAAACCCCAACGGTCTGCAGATCACTTACCTGAAAGACCACGTCACACGAAACATCTTTGTTTATCATGACAGCAGTAAGGTGAGAGGAGACACAAACACACACATCAGTCCTGTCTTACACCTCTACATGTCTCTCTCTCTTCATCAGGAGATAGTTGACTGGTTTAACTCCATCCGAGCGGCTCAGCTTCATTATCTGAAGGTGGCGTTCCCCGGAGCCACAGATGTCGAGGTGAATCCTGAAACACCAAACGCACGTTTAAATCAAACTTGAGAGATTATTTGTTCATGAGATTCTTGTGTTTAATCTTCAGCTGAAGCCCAAACTGACTCGCAGCTTTCTGAAGGAGGGATACATGGAGAAAACAGGCCCGCGGGTGAGACATCATGACATCACTCCTCAGTGCTCTCCTTGATTTATAACACACACACAGTACACGACTCACAGATCAATTTAAAACCACAAGCAGGAAAGTTCTGATGATCAGGAATAATCCCTGACCACAAACATTTGAAAAGAATGACAGAATGAGTGATGTTCTTAATGCACATGACGTCATCAGGTGAAGAACATCTGATGGTGCTGTAGAGGAGACAGTAGAGATGTTTAATTCAATGAAGACATGTTTGATTTTGACTGAATGACTTTAGATTAATATCATAAGTCATGTGTGTGTGTTTTCAGCAACGAGAAGGCTTTAAGAAGCGCTGGTTCACTCTCGATCACAGACGCCTGATGTATTTCAAAGATCCTCTGGTAAGACTCGACGTCTTCGTCATCTCTAAACTCTGAACACACAGACTATCTCAGGATCAGAGCAGATTCCACCAGTAAATGATAGAACGTGTAGATTTGTGTCAGAAATAAACAAAATATTCAGCAAATATATAAAAGAGCAAATATTAAAGTCTAAAGAGCCCCCTGCAAATATGCTTGTAAATTGCATTTAGATTTTTTGTTATTAAAAATGATATTAACTTAAATACATTTAAATCACTTTTTTGTTTTAATCTATTAACAATTAATATGAAACTATGACATTGATTCCAGAATTCATGTTGGGGATGTTTGGTGTTCCTGTAGTTTATTAAGTGCTGTGTGTGTGTTGGTCAGGACGCGTATGCTAAAGGCGAGGTGTTTCTGGGACACCGGGATAACGGTTACCGCGTTAACATCGGACTGCCGGCAGGAACTCATTATAACGGCAGCTGGCAGTACGCCGTCACCATCCAAACCCCCGAGCGCAGCTTTCTCTTCACCTGTGAAACTGATCTGGAGCAGAAGGATTGGATGAGACATTTCAATGATGTCATCAGCACTCCCATGAGTCCTCAGGAGTACACCGGTAACACAGCACCGCATCATCACAACATGCTTGTCATCTCATAAGTGTAGATGTGTGTGTGAATGTGAAAACATGTGATCCTCGTGTGTTTTTCAGTGGAGGCGTATTTCAAACACAAGCACTGATGGACCCACCGGCTCACACACTGATCATCTGATGAGAGCTCAGGACACGTCATCTCTAGTGTTTGTGTTGTTTAACACTACCCTCAGGTTATATGTCTGACTGTATCATGAACTCAAATCCACAAGATCCTGTGGTGTAGTATTAATATAATATACTATTACTAAAGTAAAGTGTTCTGTCCTGTATTATATTCTTTATGTCTAGAGACATCTGTGGTGTCAACTCTGGTGAATCTGTTGTGATAACTGTAGTGTTTACTACACAAACCCCATAACTATTTTACTATAGTTTATACCACATTATTGTTTCATGTGTACTGCTTTATTTGGACATGGTTTTATATACAAGCTACCAAACACAGTCATACCGTACCACAGTTGTTTCTTAACATGATTCCATGATAATGTGTTTTTTATTATTTTCTGTGTTAATACTCTAGTGCTAAAGCTGTGTTTGGATTGTTATATTAAAAAATATTATAGGTATTCCATTGTTACCGTCTGATATCATGACTGTACCGTGGTATTATCACAGTAGATTTGATGCGGTGACTTGCATGTTTTGGTCATCATTTGGACATGAGTTGTAGATAAAGTTTGATCAGCTTACAGATGCCTAAATGAATTCATTGACTTATAAAGAGTCCCAATAAACGTAGAAAGTGTTCATTCTTAAAATGTTGAGGTTTTGAATATGAATAACCTTTTAGATCACGTTTGGGTGTTGTTGGACACACATTATGCGAGTTTTGAATGAAATTGTCATTGTATGAAGTAAACTCAGAGGTGTGGTTTCCGGTACAGGGAATAATACATGTTAGAGTTGTCTTAACTGAAAACAACATAGACTGACACATCTTAAAATACATCAGTGCCATTGTTTTGTCTCAAGATACACACAACTAGTGTATTTTAATTGCAAAGTTTGTTTTTAAATATTACTTGAATGTCTCATTTACACCTTTTGTACACTGGACGTGGTGTAATGCAACGCGACAAATGACAATAGAATGCATTAGAAGACATTATAATTCAACATTTTGTCCACACTAGATGCGACACGACAAACAAGAGCATACAGCATGTTGTCGTGTCGCGTCGGATGTAGACACAGTTCACCCAAAAAGGAATTTGTTTATTTTTGGGTGAACTGTCCCTTTAACTAAGGTCTAGTCCTGGTTTAATCTAACCCCTGTCTGGGAACCACCCCAAGGTGTTTGATCCTTCTGCTAGTCGATGGTGTTTCTGGTGGTCTCTGTGCATTGATTCATGCAGTATTTGATGAACATCATAACTGTGATGTTGTCATTGCCTGGTAACCTTTACAGACCATAGTTTTATTTCAAATAAACCAAAAAGCTTTGGTTCCTACACTTTAGCTGCAATGAAACCACGGTTCATTTTCATAAAGCCATAAAAATGGACCAAAATGCTTCACACAAGCAGTATATATTTAAAAAATAAAGAACATAAGCATTACAATATAAAAACAAACATAAAATAAACAACAAGTGGTTCACAGTTGTCCTGACCATTCAAATACTGAAAGCCTGAAGGAACAAGTAAGCCTTTAAAAATGTCCATGCTTGGTGAGGATTTACAGATAGTGGCACAGCATTCCAATGATCTGGAGCCGCAAAAGAAAAAGCGTATTCCACTCAACCTCAGACGAGACCGTGGGACAGTCAACAGCAAACTCTGAGATGAGCGCAGCAGTCGCTGCGATTGGTAAGGGACCAACATATCCCTTATGTACTCAGGAGACTGATCATGTAGAGCTTTGTGCACAAACATCTACAAATTGTATTGTATTCAATATTCTACAGGAACCCAATGCAGAGATACCAACACAGGTGTAATATGATCTCGTTTTCTAGTGGTAATTAAAATGTCTTGTTGGAGCCTTCTGAACAACTTGAAGACGCTGACCAGAGAAACATTTAGTCCTAGTATAAAGCCTTGCAATAGTCCAGCCGCAAAGAAAGAAAAGCATGTTTAACAGACTCTAAGTCCTTGTTCGAAAGAATAGTTTTCAGTTTAGACAATTTCCTAAGCTGAAGAATGGATGATTTCAAAACACTGTCCGTCAAGAAAAATTTCAGAATCAATAAATACTCCCAATTCGCACAAACCACAGGGATCATTGGACAATGGTGGAACTCTGGAACTCGGTCTTATCATCAGTTAATTGAAGAAAATTATTTGCAAACAAAGGCTTACCTTCTGCCAAGCATTCGCAAAAAATTTATGAGGAATTACCGTCAAGCTCCAAAGGATAGTCATTTTGCAAATCATTAACATACGGATGATAATTCGTATTGTATTTCCTAAAAATAGACCCCAAGGGAAGCATGTTAAAGAAAACAATGTTGGACCAAGAATAGATCCCTGCGGGACACCCCAAGAGAAATTATCAGATGAGGAGACACAATTTCCGACTTGTAACTGAACAAGTTCTTTCCCTTAAATAAGAAGCGAACCACTTAAGTGCAACAGCATTAATTTCAAAATAATCTCCAAGACGTTCTATTAAAACAGCATGATCTATAATGTCGAAGGCAGTGCTCAAGTCTAGCATCATGAGAGCAACACCTTTCCTGGAGTCAATAGTTAAAAATATATCAACACAACCTTAAGCAGGGCTGATTGTGTTTAGACCGAAATCCTGTCTATAAGACGTCCAGTATATTATTCTTGGTCAGGAAATCAACAAGCTGGTTATGAAGAACTTTTTCTAAAATCTTTTTCATTAAAGGTAGTTTTGAAATAGGTCTACTTTTTTTAAACTACTGTTGATCCAGATTAATACCTTCAATATAAGCATGTTTGAAGCCTAATGGCACACATCCAAAATAATATAAACTACTCTTAGAACACTTAGGCCTGTAGTGTCTATGACTTCCTTAAACAGTCGTGCCAGGAGAACATCATAAGAGATAGTTGATTTTAAATGCAGTACTATATCCTTCAACTGAGCTAAGGAGACCTGTTCAAAGTTACTCAAACAATGTGAGAAAGTCCTTACATAGGCTTAGGATATCCTAAAGGCAAAATGTTAGAAGGAATATCATAGATTTTAACAATTCAATACTTTTAAAATCTCTCACAAACATCCTTAGATGGAGCAGGACAAACATTCATCGACGGACTTAATACCTTGTCTATAGTTGCAAATAGTACCCAAATAGTTTGTGTGTGTACGTGTGTGTACGTGTTTGTGCATGTGTACATGTGTGTGTGTTTGTATGTGAGTGTGACTGGAAGGTAATTGAAAGTCAGGCTGTCACAGGGTCGTGTGAAGCAGTCTTCTGAGCTCACGTGATTCAGACGAATGCTGAAGGATAGATTACACCTTACTGTGACGCACACACACACACAGAGAGAGAGAGAGCAGTGAGCCGGACAGCACACGACACACAAGAGTGTGAGACGCTGTGAGCTGATGGACACATCAGAGATCTGCAGCAGAACCGCTGGCTCACAGACTCTTCTGGTGATGTTTAGTGACAGAGGTGTACTTCAGGACAGTCTGGTGTGGATCAGATTTGGATTATGGGATTGTTCGGGACTTTGTGTTGAAAGTTCTGAAAGGACTTATATGATGTCAGTGATTTGGAGACAGACTCGTCTCTGCTGATGGAATGCCGTTCCTCTTCAGTTTTCTAGTGTATAAAGTGTTGTTCTTCTGTATGTGTGAGTCATGAGTCAAGGATCTAACAGCAGCGGTGGAGGTGCGGGTGGAGCTGGTGTGGTGTGGGTGACTCCACTCCTGGGTGCCACTCTGGTGAGCATGTGTATTTTGGGCGTGGCGGGTAACCTGTACACCCTGGCAGTAATGCGCTCGGCAACATTACGGCGGGCCGGATCCATGTACGTCTTCATTCTCAACCTGGCGACCGCTGATCTGCTCTATCTGGGCACCATCCCGTTTGTGGTGTGCACTTACTTCGCCCATGACTGGTTTTTTGGGGAAATGGGCTGCAGGCTGCTCTTGAGTCTGGATCTTCTCACCATGCACGCCAGCGTGTTCGTGTTGGTGGTGATGAGTCTGGAGCGTTACCGCGCCGTCGCCGCCCCTTTCGGAGCGCGCCGCTCGACCGCCCGCGAACACTGGCTGATGGCGTCGGGCATCTGGGGGGCGGCGTTGGTGCTGACGCTGCCCATGATGGTGATGATCCGGTTGAAAGAGGGCCGTCCGGCCGGGGCTGGACTGGTGAAACGCATCTGCTTCCCCACCTGGACCCCCGAGGCCTTTAGAGCCTATCTCACGGCCCTGTTCTTCACCAGCATGCTTCTGCCCGGGCTGCTGATGTTGGGACTGTACGCCGGTCTCGCCCGACACTACTGGGCAGCTCAGAACAGTCTGGCACAGCGAGGGGCGAGCGGGAGTCGATCTTCATCCTCGTCGACGTCATTGAGGAGACGCAGACTGAAGCGGCGGGTTGTGGGCATGATCTTCAGTATCGTGGTGGCGTACTGGACGTGTTTTCTGCCGTTCTGGGGCTGGCAGATGGCGAACCTCTTTTCATCCGAGTCCTTGCGCTCGATGTCACCTGCCGCTAACATGTACGTCAACTTCTTCGTCACCTGTCTGACGTACGGCAACAGCTGCGTGAATCCGCTGCTCTACACGCTACTGACACGCAACTACCGTGATTACCTGAGTCAGAGATCTCAATCGTCAGGTCAGAGTCGAGCTGATCAGGGGTCAGGAAATGCCCTTCAGGATTAGATGAGCTGATAAAACAGCACTTCTTTCATCATTCATCTCATCTCACTTTTATTCATTTCTTTCCCACGTCGTACTGATCCTCTTTCAAAAAAAACACTAAAACTTTTGACAGATGTGTCACTTTAAACCCAGATGGCTAATATTATTGATCAAACGTTGAATCAATGTTTCTGCCTTTACTGAGATGACAAACATGAGACAGAATCTTCACATTTGACTGAATTGTCTCTGAACCTGTAGATCCAGACATGAACTGAGTTGGGTTTCTTACGGATGTTTATGAGAATAAGTGGAATGGTTTGGTCAAACTTAAGCAACTGACTCCAGAAACAGATGTTTTTATGAGAAATTTGATGAATTTTTGATGTTTCGATGACATCATTCTTTTTCTTGAACACTCTTCATGGATGGTTGATCTGACACATCACATTAAAGAAAGATTTTGACTTTAAAGGGACAGTTCACCCAAAAATGAAAATTCTGTCATCATTTAATCATCCTCATGTAATTTCATATCTGTATAAATGACTTTGTTCTGATAAACACAGAGAATGATATTTTAAAGAATGTTACTCATTTTCAGTTCCAGGACACCATTGAAGGCCATAATAGGTACAATTTAATGGTAGTCAAATGTCCCCCATAACTCTTTGCTTTCATACCTTTCTCAAAACATCTCATTATGTGTTCAACAGAAGAAAAAACATTCAATTTTGTTTTTACTATGGTAGTGGATGATGTAATAACTGACATTCTTCCAAATATCTTCCTTTGTATTCAGCAGAACAAATAACTTTGTACAGGTTTGAAACAACTTGGGGGTGAGTGAATGATGACAGAATTTTCATTTTTGGGTGGAGTATCCAATTAATTTGATAAGAGACATATGCAAACAATTGAAGAAACAGCAAAAATGCATTAAACACAGAGACGGACTTTGTTTAAATATTAGTCCTATTATCAACGGACAAATTAGTTTATGTCAATCAACAGTACAGGAGGAATTTAATCATTTCATTCTTAAAATTGAAATGCTTTTCTGTTCTTCCTTTGTAGCTGAACACACAGTTCTATTGATGGTTGTGTAAAGTATTGGTGCTTTCTGATCTGTGAGCTGTTTTGAGCAGTTTAGAATCAGCATTTTGTGATTTTTCCCTTTTAAATCTCTCTCTGTTATGTGCACCAGTGCATTTAGTGCTTAATATGTACATGTAGCCTTCTAACAGGCAATAACATATGAGGTGTGTGTGTGTGTGTGTGTGTGTGTGTGTGTGTGTGTGTGTGTGTGTGTGTGTGTGTGTGTGTGTGTGTGTGTGTGTGGAATGTGTGTAGTGTTCGTGACATTCCTCAGCTTCTGCCTCGTGACTTTTTGAATCACTTTGTTAATTATCATGAGGACGGAGGACTCCTGTCTAAAGAATCACAATCGGTTTATTTAACATCAGCTGAGGCACTTTTATAGTTCTCTTAATGTTTCTATTTCTGATGTTGTTGTGGCATCACACTTTCGATAAAACTAAAACCTTCAGCTCAAAAGCTGCCTTTCATTTGAAAAGTTCTTGAAATGTAAGTAAACAGAATGAAACCGAATTAAAAATCGAGTTGCCTTGAGTATAACTTATAAAAGCTAAATGAAATGAGTAATGAGAAAAGAAGTTTGGTTTGTGTCAGTGCAGAAGACGAGGACTCAAAGAAAACGTCTCACACTGGGATTCTGTTCTCTCAGTGGATTTATTTGACAGTGTGGAGTGGAGTTCTTCATTGGTCTTTATCATTTGACCTTAACGCTGTGAATCTTCACATCTCCGTGAACATCAATGTGCCTGAAAGAGTCGTCCCCGAGACGGTTTGCGAAGCTCATCATGTTGCCGTCAGGTAGTTTGATATAAAAGGTTTCGTTGTTGAAGGTGATGCTCAGCTGTGGGACCGCACAGAAACACACATTTATTCACATGTTCAACTTTAAATAGAATGAAAATTTGATTTCTATCTCCTTCATTATTAGTCTTATACTGATGATAGAATGGCGTGTTGAGGGGGCGACGGGTCACCTTGAACTCTTGGCCTTGTTCAAAAGGGAAACAGGGTTCACGGTGTTCATCACCCCATCCGCCCAGATTTGAGTTACAGATGATAACACGAGAGTCTCCGCTCTGAGTGAATCGAGGGTTAAAGTGAAGCGCTATGTTGTCAGAGTCATGACCCACGTTAATAGAGAACCTGTGAGACGTGAACAAAGATTCAAGATCACAAATCCCTTTCAAAACTAAAGTTTTACACACAGCACCTAATCTATGGAGAGTTGAGATTACACAAATAGATCAATGAACTCCAGTTATTGTTAGGACAGGTTGACTTGTACACACCCTTCACAGTCAGATTTGACCTTCCCGGAGATTTTCAACTCTGTTCCGGCATTAAAGCTCATGTCCTTGACTGTGAAAACCTGTCAGAGATCAAGACCAACATCAGCATTCGTTCATCCCCACTCTCATTACTGTTCTTCTGAGACAAAAATCACATATATGTTGTAATGCTCGTGACATTGAAATGGTGTCGTAGAGTTTGTTTTGTGCTTTCTTTGAGCAGTGATAAATCTGTGGAATTACTGTTTAACCTGTGATGCCTGTTGGAGTTGATAAGAGTGACGGTTACATGTGTTATCTGTGAGCCGAACCTCAATGTTAATGATAAACTACAGATAATAAACTCATAAAGACACCGGGAACAGGAAGAGTCCTTCTACAAACATTTGATCTAATGTCACTTCACACTTACCAAAGTCATTTAGAGTCATTACGCCTCAGATCAACTACACACGTGTGTGTTCATATACGACATGAAGTGAGTGCTGTACTGTATACTGTAGGTGTGACCATCATTCACCTGACTCTTCTGATTTCATGTTTCATTTGAAAAGGGATGATTTAATATCAATCCAATAACAGAAAAGCTATTTTATAAAACCTTTTAATAGTTCAACTTTAAAACCGCTTCAGAGCCGTTGAGGGAGAGAGAGTCGCGACAGCGCTAGTTATAAAATGTTGTGAGTCACGTGATTCATGGAGACTTCAGATAGTTCCAGGAAGTTATGTTTTCTCTTCAAATGCTTCATTTCGTTCATTTTTATTCATGAAAGGACTTGCGTCTTCAAATGGGTTATCGGTTTGTCACACTTGGTCTGTTTTGCTGTAGCTCCAGGGGTTACTAGTAACTTCCGGGAACTATCGAGAGGCCCAATGAACCGCCATCACTTTGAGAAAAACTGATCCATCGGAGTCAACTCACTCAATGGCTCTGGACTGTCTCTCTCTCTCTCACTCTGTCTCTCACTCTCTCTCACTCTCTCTCTCTCTGTCTCTCTCTCTGTCTCTCAAGATTCAAGATTCAAGATTCAAAGGAGCTTTATTGGCATGATAAAAGAAAATTTACATTGCCAAAGCACAAGATTAAATATAAACATGCACCAATACAGATTAAGATAAAAAATAAGATGGAATAAAATTAAAAGTCTATAAGTAAAAATATATATATATAAACATCTCAATATAAACAGAAAAAGAGCTTTAATTAAAGTTCTCAATGAGGGTGATAGTGTCAGTTTGTGTGTGTTGTTCTGTCAGTGTTGTTTTGTGTTGTGCTGCTTGTTCTTTGCTCGTGGCAGGACTTGACATATCTTGAGCAGGTTGGAGCTTCTTGAGTTTTCTCCCAGTATGTATGAGATCTTGTCCTCTCTCCCTCTCTCTCTTTCAGTCTGTCTCTCTCTCTCTCTCTCTCACTCTGTCTCTCTCTCTCTCTCTCTCTCACTCTCTCTCTCTCTCTCTCTCTATATATATAGTCTGAGTCCATTCCAAACATCTTCATTTCAATCTACAATCATTTAGTTTTCTGGGAGATTTTTACCATCTCAGCAACAATTGATTTTATTTATACAGTTGATAACAGATCCAGTTTAAAATGTGAATAAGTAAAACAAACTCTTTTATGCTGCAATCAGCAAATAACAAATTCTCTGACCAGATGCAATGATCCAACAATACGATATATAATTAAATGACATTATAGGAAATGATGTCACTCACCATCTTGCTGTCTTTCTGAGGGGCGCTGCGGTGTGTGTGTGTGATTCACCTGTCACCTGCATATATAATAAAATCCAGAAGGTGGACAGAAAACCTCCATCCAATAGGAAGAAAGAACACCAGTAACCAATCACAAACAGATCTGATCGACCTGATAGTACATATTTGTACATGTATGAATAACCCTTTGGAGCGAAGCACATGTTTAAAACACTGCGACAATAGCACGTATTTCACTAATATTCCAGAATGGTATTGACGGTGAAAAGAAGCTTTTCGAAGCATTGAGACTTTCCCCTCAAAGTGTTTCATAATATAGTTTGTTACTTGAGGCTTTTCAAAACTTAACTCCATCTTGAGATCAAAGGGTTGAAAAGCTGCCTTTGTGTCCATTTAGACCTATAGTTTTACTATTTCATGTTATACACGCCACTTCGCATTAATAAAATATCACCAGTTTTATGTGTGAGTGTTAATGCAGCACTTAGGCTACTGTCTGAATAACTGAGTCTACTATGACTCATTTAAAAAAGAATCAGTAAATGGAACAAAACCACATTTTTATGAACTTGCTTCAATCAACATATAGGCCTAAGCATTTATTCACATAAACTTTTGTCTTAGTCCTGTAGGTTCATAGGCGAGGCTCATCTAGACATACATGACAAAACAATTATAACTGTGATGTGACTGTGAATTGGGGACTTTACATTTTATGTTGTTGGTAACAGAGAAATCTTTAGATTTCCAGCAGGACGTGTTCAACAGTGTGATGATATTTCTTTATTATTTACTTATTTTGAACCCTTTTGGGATATTCTTTCACACGTGACATAAGTTGTAGAATTCACCACTGATGCGAAACAGACAATCAAAATATGCGCGAGACGAGGTTTCGTGATTTTTCTTAATCAGAAACACAAAGCAATCACGTGATTGTGTCTTCGGACGTCACTGATCACGTGGTTATGTCCAAACGAATCAAGCTCTTTAAAGCGCTTCACTGTGAGATGATTCATTTTTTTATAAATGTTTGGAAGCTTGAAACGGTGTCAGACGTCACATCACTACAGATTAGTCCATAGACTGACTAGTAAAGCTCTACAGGAGGATGTGCGGTTGAAAACTATCACCATATAACTTTTTCCCACCACACAGTGCCGCGAGCATGAATCTGGCATCCTCCATTAGACATCAAGGCACCTGAACACAGTGGAATTATCACATTTCCGCGAGCACGTGAAGGCAGCAGAAGACCTCGTGTTTCATTTCATTTGTCAGTTGATGCCTTTCGTCTCTGGTGTCAGATTGTGGATTATCTTGTTTCGTTTTGATTCTTAATTCTAGTTTATAAACTCAGAATTTGATCAATTCACACGCTACTATAGAAATGCTTCCGACTGGAGTCATGCACAGCTAAAGGCTAATTCACAATGATCCAACAAATGCGTTTCCAACAACTAATCGATGTCAATGAGAATTTACGTGAAAAAGTATTTGCCCCATTCTGGATTTTTTTTGCCTGTTTGTCAAGCTTAAATGACTCAGAACATAAAACAACTTGTAATATAACTCAAAGAGAAAGAGTGACAGTTTTTCTCGATTGCTAAAACACTAAAACCCATTGGCTGAACCAAGTTCTCAGGTGCCTTAACTCATTAAGCTAATTGTGCAGTCTGTTGTCAGTACCTTACATCATTTCACATGGTAAAACACAATATGCAGATCTCACTTAGACTTTTCAGAAAAACTCTAAACACAATCTTATTCTCAAAACACATTCTGTACTCTATTGCACATGTCATCCATACTGGTAAACACAAGTGGCAACAATCAGATACAAATAGAGACACAATGTCATTGATAGAACACAACCACTCAAGATTGATTTAACCTGTTTCAAATGATGTGACACAACCAACACATTTTTACTGATTTTTTTCATTTTAGTATTGTATACTGTAGTACAGTGCATTGTAAGCTGTATAGTGTACAATGAACAAAATGTAAGGCCATGAACATTATGCTTTCCATTTGTTAACAATACTGACTGCTCAATAGATTTTTACTGGTTGGGGGTTCATATCAACAAAGGACAAGAATTACAGTATCACAGAGACAAGGGACAAGTTTGTGAGATGCAGGGTACTGAAGTGTAAAAATAGGGGTACAAGGAGGAGGAAGAACGAAAAAAAATTGCAAAGAGCAAAGCAGAGTAGTAATTTCTGATAAATTTTGAGCTACTATGATAGAACATGTTTTCATTCATCAAAAGTCAATGGAAAAATAAGAACATTTTTTGAGATTAAAAATGTTCTTCTCCCTGAGAACTATATGTTTTGAAAGATGTGTTTTCTATTTGTTGGTTTATTGTTTACAGACTGCTTGATAATGTATATCATTTTGATCACTTTGTTTATGTGTTTGATTTTGAACTCAGGTAAAACGGTTTTGAGGCGAAAGTTTCATTTTGCTAGAGGAGTCAGAGGTTTTGTAAATAGTGCTTGAAGATGAGGTTTTGTGTTAAATGTTTTCAGAAAATGGAGCAAGGTTTCAGAAATTGTGTTTTAGCAATCGAGAAAAACTGTAATTTAAAATGCAGTTTTTAAATGATGGTTTTATTTATTAAGGGAAATAATTCACCAGCTGATGAATGTGGACTTTACCCCCTCATACAGTATAATCACCAGTGTCTGTGTGTGTGTGTGTGTGGTCTGGGCGTTTGTGAGTGAGTGCACCTATAGGTGTGTGTGGTGTGGTGTGTGTGGTGTGGGCGTGTGTGAGTGCACCTATAGGTGTGTGTGGTGTGTCTGGGCGTGTGTGTGTGTTTGTGAGTGCACCTATAGGTGTGTGTGTGATGTGGGCGTGTGTGTGTGGTGTGGGCGTGTTGTGTGGGCGTGTGTGAGTGCACCTATAGGTGTGTGTGTGGGCGTGTGTGTGTGTGTAAGTGCACCTATAGGTGTGTGTGTGTGCGCCTATAGGTGTGTGTGCAAAAATCTGAATATCGAAATGAGACAGTTTTTAAAAGTGTACTTGGGCAATCAACAGTGATACATGAATGTGTTTTTTAGTTTTATTTTTCACCATAAAGTACATCATGTGAATATTCTCTTTATAAATGGATAATAATTCAGTAAATATGATTCTTGCAGCTCTCCTTCTATAAACCCTCTGGTAAGCGGCACAAAGTTCTTATGGAGGACCGAGCCTTTCCATCGGACCACGTATGTCAAACACGTTTACTGTATATCCTTAAAATGAATCCAGCACTTGTATGTTCTGTTAAGCAATGTTCACGTAAAACCTGTTTTGGTTCACATCTAAATCTCAAAGTCTCATGTGGAGAAATACTTCATCAGACGCTGGATTTGAGTTTATGGCCCAAAGCTACACGCCTCATTTACTCTGTAAAGGTTCCTCAAGGCATTAACAGCAACATTTACATCAAAGTAAAAGCAGGAAGGAGATGTTATGCTTCAATCACACAGTTTTGTTTTCTATATGGTGCGTGTTATAATATGTGGGATGTTCTGTAAACGTGTGTTTTCTGTCACAGTACACCGTGGAATCTCAGATCCGACTGCAAGGACTCAATACTGATGACAGCATGCTGCTCATTAAACCCAGACAGGTAATGACACCACATCCTGTTTCACATCACTGCTCATTGTGACATCACAGCTGACAGGTCTCTGATTGGTGGTGTCAGGGTGGAAACATCATCAGAACGGAGGATATGTTGTAGGTCATCGAGCGTGAGGGCGAAGCTGTGGCTCTGGTGATGCTCAGCGCTGTTCAGTATCACACCGGTCAGTTCTTCAACATGGAAACCATCACAAAAGCAGCTCACGCTAAAGTGAGTTTACTGATGTCATCAGATGACTGGATTTCATTTGTTAACAGAGAACAGAAATGTTCTGACAAGCACTGGTTTGAAATGTTTGTTTCATTGATTTTTATGTGTTTGGTCTATGCGTGTTAAATAAAAACTAATGGATAGAATAAACACACAGACTCTGTTTTATATGTGTGTGTGTGTGTGTGCGTGAGTGAGTGTGCGTGAGTGTGTGTGTGTGTGTGTGTGTGTGTGTGAGTGTGTGTGTGTGTGTGTGTGTGCGTGAGGGTGTGTGTGTGTCTGTGTGTGTGAGTGTGTGTGTGTGTGTGTGTGTGTGTGTGTGAGTGTGTGAGTGTGTGTGTGCGTGAGGGTGTGTGTGTGTGTGTGTGTGTGTGTGTGTGTGAGAGAGTGTGTGTGTGAGTGTGTGTGTGCCACATTATAACAGCAAAACATTCTGAGATTATGTTTGTTTGCTAGGATGACACCAAATGCACTTCAAAACTGATCAAAACTAAACCAAATAATCTTTTTTAGACTAATGTGATTCTGCTTTAAGATCATGAGAAACATTTCAGTCAAGTGACACTAAACTTTTAAACAGTAGTGTGTAGATTTAAAATAGATTGTGTGTGTGTCTGTGTGTGTGTGATGTTTCAGTGTGATATGAGAGAACCGAATGTCCTGGGTCACTCTTAGGCCTTTGTCTGTACAACTCGTTCTCTGATGTTCATCACTTCATCACTGTTCTGAGATCAGCTCTGAGCGTCTGTGATAAAGTTCAGTTTGAAGTGTTTTCAATCAGTATCAATAACAGCCTAATCTCTTAACAGTGTGAATATGAGATTTACAAATGTCTATATATAGCTGTACTTTTAAGTAGTCTATTAAATAATGAATAATCATGATTTCACAATGATAGAGAATTTAAACAGAAAGAATGAATAAACAAGAACATCTGAGACGTTCAGTAAAGCTGATTTTCTTTCATCCCCTCGCAGGTCACGTGATGTCTTGAGAACTTTCTAAGATCATCTATAGGGTGACTGATGTGTGTGATCTCAGTTTGTGCCCCTCACTGCTTGTTTCTCCTACAATAAGAAGATACTGTAGATCTAACATGTCAAATCAAATCTCTTTATTGTCACACATCATGTACACAAGTGTAGTGATGGTGAAATACCAAGGTAAGACTCTTGGCCATGGCAGTACAAACAACAAGATACGAAAAGGAACAATAAACAATAATAACAATTTACACACTTTACATACATTTCCATAATATACAATAAATAATAGACAATTGTACACAATATACAGTACACGCATTTCCATAATGTGTTCATCTGACAGCCTCAAATCCATCACACACACACACACACACACACACAAACTGACAGGAACAAAAAGAACGTCTTCATCTTTTTTTCTACGTGATAGTATTGTACATTTCCACAGTATGCATCTTCTTGCCAAAATCATTTTGACCGTTTCCCTTGAAATGTTGTTTCAGTTGTGGTGTTCATTGTATTGGACATTTAGAAATTTCTATATTGGACAATTGTTCGTATCAACTGTGTTAGAAATGCAAAATAATAAAGGTCAGAACACAGCTCGTTCATTTTAAAACACCGAAAAATGGAAATGGTGTGTGTTGACCCACGTTCATACGGTAAATAATGGCTGTGTGTGTGTGTGTGTGTGTGTGTGTGTTTGCGTGCGTGCGTGTACGTGCATTCAGTTAATCACAAGATTACTGCTTTATTCCGGTTTTTACTAAGCAGCAATATATATTCTATCAACAAAACCCAGAAGCTTGCAAACAGAGATCGCAAAATATTCCAGGGAGAAAGCAACAGTTTTAAAGTAGATTTTGTTCTCACTTGTATCTTTTGCTCCTTTCAATCCTATTCTTGCATTCGTAAACGTGACAGAATTAAACGTGTAACGTACAGTAGTATCAGCAAATCAGCTGTCGCTCTGTGTGACGGGTGGGAGGAGTCGACACGCGCTCGCTCTGAGTCTGTCAGTCATCTTCACTCCAGTCAGTGTAATAACGGTACTGGTGAGAAGAACGCGGGAGTCACGCGCAGTTTGTGCTCAAAACGGGTGAGTTTTCCTCAGAATTGCATTAGACTCTCATTTCATTCGGAATGTGAACATTTAAAAGTAGTTTTTGAAAGTTCTCGCGAGACACAGACTCGCGTGTTTACAGTCGCGTGATTTGTTTAAAAAAGTTCTCTCTCTGACTGAAAAGTCTTATTTGACAGTAGTGAATATTACACTGAGAGTGTTTGTGACGTCTCTGTTCATTATAACAGCATTCTATCGTGAAAGTTTCTTGGGCAAAACAGTTACATTTTTTTTTATTTGTAATTATTCTTGGCACTGAGAAGACATTTAAAAAAACCCACTGTGGTGCATACAAACATGTACAATGTTTGGAGAAGCCGCAAATAATATAACAGCTTGAAATTTATGATTTTAAATATATATATATATATATATTAGGATTAGATTAGAGAGAGAGAATGTGAAGCTCACGCTTGCGTGTTGTAGTGGCGCCGCCATCTTTGGAGGATCATGCTCCACTGTTATTATTGTTTTGATGTACCGTTTAGGGCTGGACAAAATAATAATAATCGATTAATCGTTTTTTTTAAATGATCGATTTTTTTTCTTTCATATTTCCGCCAGCAATGATCATTCATTAACGTGAATGTTTTGTCACATTTCTTTTTACAACGGGTGGATGTTACAACAGGGATCTTATCGTTCATTCATTGCTCAATTAACTCGGCCGATACGGGTGTGTCCTTATATTTAACATCACCTTCACATAAGGCAGCGGCTCATATGATTGCAGCCTCTCTTTACATCTAATTTTGAGGAAAATGTTGTTTGTTAAATTGTATCTTTAATGTAAATAACATGCTCTTGTTTGATCAAGGTATGCAACTAATCTGTTTCATTAAACCCAAGTGTGTTTAAAGTTTAACATACAGGTTTGTGGCTCTTCATTTCATTTTTTAATTAACCATTGTAATCTGATTTTAAAATATCTATAGGATTTGTATTAAATCTATAATCATTGACTCGAATCGAGAATCAAATCGCATCAAATCGAGAGCTTTTGAAAGAACTAGCGGATTTTCCTGAACAACTGGATACTGCTATTGTAGTTGTTAACACATCAAGACCGATCTACCATAGCTATACTCCTAATAAAAAAAACAGCGCATTAAACGCACTAGCAGTGATCCTCCCAAGATGGTGTAACATTCAACACGCCGTGATGTTGCTTCACATTCCATATTTTAATTTACTTTTCGGCCTTAAAATTCAGAGGATTTATTTTTTCTTTACACAGGATCACCCTTATTTAGATTATTCAAGATTTTTTATTGTACAAGTGCAGCATTTTTGTATGATAGATTATCATTTTGTATTACCACAGTATTACTACAAATGGCCGCATTGAAATGATCAGGTTCTATCTGCACAGATTCAATGGTTTGGCATTTCATTTGACTTTGCAGATAGAATAGAACCACATAAAAAAAATATATCACATAATCCAAATAAATTGTCACATGAATCAATTTTGACAAAACATGTCAGAAAGAACCTTGTATTTCTAAGGTGATGTCATGGTGTGTCATGGTTAAACGATGGCAACTGTAGTAAAACCATAGTTTGTAGGCACTGTGGTTTTATTACAAATAAAACCAAAAACTCATATTCTCAGGGGGGGGCTTAGCTGGAGTTTGAATGAGTCGAGACTTTTAGGGTCATGAGGCAGCTGACACACAACAGGTGCTTTTTAAAGGTCGGCTGAATGTGTTTATTTCTTCAGGTCAGTTTAACTTTGCATTTGTTGTCGTCTTCTGTCAGTGCTGTGAGTTCATGAGATTAGATTAGCAGGAATGTATTTTATTCTCAGGTCTTGTTGTTGTTGTTCAGATTGGTGAATTTGTTGTGTGTGCTTTATTTAACCATATGAAGTTTTCTAAAGACATTCTTTTCTACTGTAGCTCACACTATGCTTCACTCTTGTGTGTGTTGTGCTGAGCAGTCCTTCACTGTCATCGTTTCCAGAAAAGCTCAATCAAACTATATACAACATGAAGACATTAGCATATTAGCATTCCTGTAGTCAAAAATGTTTCAAATTGTGCCGTTTTACATAAAAGCATGGTTAAGCCAAATTAAAGTGTTGAACATGCACTTTTTTTATTTAGTTTTTTTAATCTATATATTTTTTTAATAAAATTAGTGTAACTTTGTGAATCATAAATTAAATGTTACGTGTGATTTTTAGTGAATATAACATCTCTCTGTGTGGACATAGTGAACAAGTGTTTACTTATGAATGAAAGTACACGTCTGTTGTTCTTGGCATGTCTCTGGTGATTTTTAGGGTGCTAATGGTTTAATCGTGTCAGCAGGAGAGAATGAGATCATGTTTTATAACGTGTTATTAATGTTTGTAGGTTAGTGTAATGAAGTGTGTGGATCATCGTGAAACAGATCCGCTTCTCTCTTCATCAACACACAGTATGTGAACGGCAATATTTCACTTTATTTTGAAGTGGCTAAATTATCCCTCTATATTTAACTCAGTTAGACGGTCAATGATGTCATTGATTCACAAGATGATTAGGGCTGTCAGGATTATGAAATTTGGCTGGAGATTAATTGTCTAATAAAAAATTGCGATTATGACGATTAATTGTCTGTTTTAGGGCTTTGACATTTAATCATTGTACATTTTTGATTCGGCTTTGATATGACCAGATTGTTGTGAACATAATAAGACAGTTTTTTTCTTGGAAATACATTGGAAAATTAAAAAAAAAAAGTTTAAGTCTTTTATATACAACGCCCAAATAATTGTCAATTGAGTATATTGATAACTCGCTACAGTAAAACCTTCCTTCTCTGTTAATGAAATTATTTTAGGCTGTTTTTTTACACTGAGATAAGTTTAAATAACATTAAATTGTGCTGCAGGTTATGTTTTAAGGGATATGGTTTAAAAAAAAATATAAGCGATGGTGTTGTGGTGGCACAATTAAACAGTATTACTATACTTTAGCTAAAATATATACAAAAATATATCAAATATTTGTATTTTTCATATTATCAGTTGTGGTGTTCAGCTCTTATCATGTGTTTTGCATGCATTTATCCCATAATCCCCCAGGTTCAGGTGCCATGAAAACCCCATATTAAAGGGATATTACATCCAAAAATGAAATGTCTGTCGTCTTTTACTCGCACTCAATTTCATGCCTGTGTAAATTACTTTGTCCCGATAAACACAAAGAAAGATATTTGGAAGAATGTCATTTCAGTTCCGGGACATCATTGACTACCATAGTAGGAAGAATTAAATGGTAGTCAAAGGTGCCCCAGAACTCTATGTTTTCTTACATTCTTCACAATATCTTATCATGTGTTTTTCCTACTATGGTAGTGGATGATAAAATTCTTCCAAATATCTTCATTGGAACAAAGAAATGTATATGAAACAACCTGAGGGTGAGTAATGATGACAGAATTTTCATTTTTGGACGAACTGTCCCTTTAAGTGAGCCATTCAGTTGTCTTCATCAGAAAATTAATGGGATGGATGCACTGATATATATGCACACTAGAACTTTACTTTACACGAAGAGTCTTTGCTTATTCTGCTCTTGTTAGGCCTCGAAGCCCCCCCCCCCCCCCCCCATGTGTCCATTGTCTCATTGAAGTGTTAAAGTGGGGAGGAGATATAGGACAGATTGTCCATAAAAGGAAACAAGGCCATTGTCCCCTGGGTTTCAGCCATAAAACCTATTTAGAAAATCTGTCCTCATTCTGCACTCGGCCTCCAGTCCTTCATGTCAGAGTCGTTCATTTCTTCTGATTCGTTTCAATGTAAACTTCTCATTCACTTGCTTCACACTCATATACGGTATGATAAAACATACTCATGTACTTCAGCACATTTTGAATGTAAGGTTTGAATGTACTGATTTTAGTCTTTTGGTTTTATTCGCTGCTCGTACACCGCACTCGACCGCCCGGCCCTTGCTTGTCTTTCTCTGTTTCACCCGTCACCATCTGATAAATCTCAGTTTCAGTCCAATAAAACTGCAGTTTTGGCTCACAGAAACGTGGTATTAGAAGAAAGCAGAAGTTAAAGTGTTATTCAGCGGTTGTCACAGCAGACATTTCCAGTGGTTTGGCAAACATCTTACAGCTCTGCAGTCTGTCATTTTATTTTCCATCGTGTAGTGATGCCTCAGCTGAGTCTTCATTAACTTCTTGAAGCAAAATCACTCAAGAACAAACATTATATCATCATCCTTCCTGGAGATATCTTTATCTTTTTCCTTCTTTCTCTATAATGTTTCATGCCTTTATATCCATTGTGAAATATATTTATGACCTCATCTGTGTGTTTAGTACAGTATGACAAGCAGGGTAATGGAAACTTTATTTTGTGTGTGTGTTTGTGAGATGGATCTTGACACTGGATGTAAACAAGGTCTTAGTGAGAACATTCTGTAGGGTGATAGTCAAAAGACAGAATACTGAAATGGTCAGTGAATAACCAGTTTAAGGGTCTGAATGAACTCTTTCCTCTTGTCTCATGTGTAAGTGGGTATAGACGTGCTGTTGATGTTTCCTGTCATTGTGTGACGGACAGACGGCTGCTGTTAGGAGACGTGGAATGTTGAAGGCCGTCGGCTGGCTGCTTTCTTTTCTGAGACTTATTTTAAGTTCTTTAGAGCATCTGGGTTTTCCTTAAGTTTTCATTCAGTTTTATATGTCATGTGTTGTGTGAAGGGTGTGGAACTCTTTATTTGATTCTATGATTCAAGAAGGAGTCTTTATTACATGTGGAATGTTGGGAATTTCATCAAGCAATCTCTCTGTCACGAGGAGGCAACACACAAACAAATGAATGAAGAGTTTTGTTGTTTGACCAGATCTACTTTTCTCTAAATGTGATTTTTTTTCGATGACTGTGTCTGCAGGAATAAAGGAGTGAGGGAGAGGTGGTCATCGCATCATGTTTAAGGGAGTACTGAAGAAAGGAGGAGGGAGAACCAGCAGAAGAGATGCAGGTAAACAGACGTTTAATAAACTCCAGATTTTGCATGTATCCCCCAGACTGTTTTACAAAGCTGCGATTGGTTAATTGATTGATTGATTTTTTTCTCTACGTTCTGATTGGCCACTGGTGTCTCTTTATCCTCCCCATCGCTTCTATAGCCAGTGAACGTCTTTTACTGATTGTGTCGTTTTGAACACAAGTGTAATCTTGCACATGTCAGTTTCTTGAGAACACCTTCACTGCGTTTCATTACTCTGCGAATGATGTCATGTTGCTGTGGTGACATCACAGGTATCTGCTCGGGTGTTGAATTCAGCAGCATGGCTGTCCCCATATCTTCCTCCCCACAGATCCTCTGGATGGTGTCGCGTTCTAATTAACCTGGTTCATCTCTCCTGCGCTCATTCATTTAAGTATGTCAAGAGAAGTTTGAGAGCAGCCAAACAAACACCATCTGACCCACATGCCTGAAAACTTATGTGTATGAAGAGGTTCTCTGCTAATGTTTATGAGAAGATGTTGATGTACAGATCCGCTCCAGTAACACCTGTGTGAACTCGGTTCTGATAGTGACCGTCTCAGTAGGTTAGAGATAACACTCGCATGTTATCTGGAGGAACATATTGCTCATGAATAGTGGCGTGGAAATATATTGAAATGCTGATTTATCGCAACATTTCAGCCCACGAGACGTTATCGACCCTCTGGTACAAAGTATTGATTTACAAAAAAAATACAATAAGATACAAAAAAGAAATACAAAAGATCTAAATACATACCTACACTATGCTTACCAGAACGGCAGTACCCACATATTTCTTGTGTCGACGCTCCCAGATTACAAATGGTCAGATGAACGGAAATTGAAATGCACAGCGGAGAAGAAATACAAGCAAAAGGGGGAACCGACAGCAAATTGGAAATGCACCAGTGTCTTTTAAATCAAAAGTTTGGGTGCACTTTGGATTTCGTTGTGAATGTAAATAAGAAGGCGTGGTTAACTCGACGCTCTGCAAGTCCCGCGCTTACTCTCTCACCTGCAGTGCTCGTGAAGGGGTCCATGTTTCTGCATGTGCATATTAAAAAAGCTCATTCTCACATATTTCAGAAGTCAAATTGTTTTGTAAAGCCTTAATAGTTTTTATAAAGTTCAACTTTGGGGGGGGGCGAAACTTGCGTTGAAATGCGGGATGATGCTCATAGCGTGAGCGCTCTGACGTGACGTGCCGCAAACCCCCGGTTTGGGATTCATGTGGAGTCACCAGAGTCTCACAGTCCAAAGACAAGCGCAAGAATAAACAAACCTAAAGACAGAGAGTCGCAACAGACTAAAAATGCTCATCTTATAGATCCTTTTTCCCCTTCATTTACAGATGTTGTGATGTATTGTTATAGAATTACCAAGCGATATATCCATTATCGCAGAATCGGCGCATTGTGATATTATCGGTATCGTGAGCCCTGTATCGCGTATCGAATCGTATCGGGAGCAACCCTGTGATTCCCACCTCTGCTCATGAAGTATTAATGACACCTTATGTCACCCGCTGGCGATGAAGAGACTTATCCAGATCACAGATGTGACACACTTTCATTTGACTGAAGCCTGAAGCTCTTCTCACTTCATATTATAATGAAAGACATCAGACATTCTTCTCAATTTAAAGAAAGCTGTGTGTTATGCTGTAGTTAATGGATCAGCCCATCTGACATCATCATTCATCTCTAAACACCACTGTACAGTGAGAAGCAATAACACAGCCGTTAGAAATGACTCTGTGATCAGATCCCTTCATCAGAAACACATTCTGCCCTCCTGCTGAAGCAGATCTTGTTGTGGTTTGGTGGATTGACGTCTTGCTTTTGAAGTGTCAGATTGAGGAATATCTCTGCCAATGAAGTTTGAACTGAAGTCTTGTTAAGGTTGGACCAGGAAGGATTGAGCTTTAAAAACACACGGGCCTGTTTGATGCCGCGTTACAGTGCCGAATGATTTACAGCAAGACTTTAGATGTGTTTGTGGGTGCATGTGTTTAAAATAAATGTCATTGAGTATAAATCAATTAGTGTAGAGTGACTTCGAGAAAGTTGATCTATCAGCAGCATTGCACGCGCCTGTGTGTGTGTGAATTTGTGCGTTTCAGTGTGTGTTTATGTGTGTGTCCGTGCATGCGTGCTTGTGTGCATGTGTTTTTGCGTTCGTTTGTGTATGTTAGTGTGTGTTTGTGTGAGCGTGTGTTTGCATATGTGTGTGCACTTGCGTGTGTGTGTTTTTACGTGTGTGTGTTTGTGTACGTAAGTGGGTGTTTTTCTGTGCGTGTTTTTGCGTGTGTGTGTGCACTTGCGTGTGCATGTGTCAGTGCGCATGTTTGTTTGTGCGTGTGTGTCCGTTTGTGCATGCGTGTGTGTGTGTTTGTTTGTGTGTGTTTGTGTGTCTGTGCCTTGAGGTCAGTTGTGTGTCAGATGTTCTCAGTGTTATCTCAGCTGTTTTCGTGTTCACTTTCTCTTTACTCGGCATGTTTCTGTTACTTCATCACATTTACTGTTTATTCACACGTGTGATCACTTTTCTTTATGTTGTGGAAGCTTCTTTCTCTCATAGGGCTCATACAGTTATTAAGTTCAAATATAACATTATTCACTTAAACTCTTACAGGACAAAATTGTAGACTTCAAACCTGCAAGCGTATACGGTCACCAGCCCAGATCTTAAACCAGTGATCTTTAGATCTTTAACCACCACTCTTAAAATACATATCGTTGATGACATACTGTCCGTCTTGTTTTCACCCAGTATCGCCCAAAATAAATTAGAGATCGGCCTGATTTTTTCTCTTTGGCTGAAAAGTTAAAAGTTGATAAAGTGTTTCACGTTTAAATTCTTCCAGTAACACAATGGTCCCATTATTCTAAACCTTAGCCGGGTGTGTTTTCAGGTTCATGAGTGAATCATAGATAACACCGGTGTCTGATCTTAGAGACTTAGTGCAGATATACCGAAAAACCTTCTGGAGGACTGCTAGGATTCTCTCATCAGATCAGAAATGTAGAAATTAGATTGATGACCTGTGCGCAGGTCTAATAAAAGAGGATTTCATCGCTGTGGTGATCATCACGTCTGTGTGTTCTTATTCAAGGTGTGTGTGTCTTTAAAAGGAACAATTTCCCCAGGACGTCAGCATTTGTTTGTTTTTATTCAGGTTATAATCGTAAATGAAATGACCATAGAACCTACAGAGACAAACAGTTGAGATGTTATCACGATTTCATCTTGTGATGACTGTCAAGAAATATTTGGGTTTTATTTTCACCCGCATACCTAAAACTGAGAAATGAAGCCTTGTGTGTTTTGTGCGTTTGTTGATATACTCTAATAGCTCAGACACGATGTGTTTTTCTACAGTATTCAATAGACAAAACATTTTTGTTAATGTTACAACACATAAAAATAGGAATACAGAAATATTAAGGACTTTCATTTTTTATATTGGGGTTGATAAAGATGACCCTGAACACATTTAATTTGTGAGGTTCATTTGTGACGTGCATTTATTCTTCCATTTCTTTTTTTCCCCTGTATGTGTGTGACTGAAAAATAAGATCTCGGTTGGTAAGATCCAAGATGAAAGTTAAGGCGAAGAGAAGTTTTAGGCAGAAAGGCGAGCACTGAAATCCACTGCAAACACGTAATGAATATATTACAGCAGCTCTGATGGGTTTGGTCTTTCCACATTTGAATAAATATAGACTTCAGCAAGGCCTCCGTCCCGCTTCAAACCCTCATCTGGACTGAATTCATATGGTGATAAATATTTCATGTGTGATGAATGGAGTCTCTGGTTATGGGCTCTAATTATTTCTGCAGTAGACTGTCATTAAGAGACGGCCGACCGCAGATCTACAATAAAAGACACGCCAACTTTCCACCCGTGGCCATTGCTCGCAGTTTCAGCTCAAATAGCATTTGAAATATGATTTGTACTGGATTAACTTGAAAAGGTTGTGATTGAAAAACCTTTATGTACTAATATATTAACAGGAAATAAACAAAAACGTCTGTCTCTGTTTGTGTGTGTAGGATGTCAGTCTGTGAGTCCCGGTTATCATCACAGATTTCAGGAGGATGGTGTTGAGGCGGTTCAGCCGTACCCGTCAGACGAGATGCTGCTGAGACCCAGTTTAACCAGAGGAGTGTCCGTCTCCCTCCCGTCCTCCCCGCTGCTCCCGCCCCGTCACCCCTTTGTCTCACCCGAACCACACAAATCTCCAGGTACCACACTCATTCCTCTCCGTCTTCATTTTGAACGCATGGAGTTCAAACGTTACATTAGATGTTAAATATGGATTCCTGTTTACAACACACTTTTGAGAATTCTACTGAGATTTGAGTGCCATCTGTTGGTGTGGAGGACTGTCAGTAAGTTTTAATGTGTGACCTGAAGATACAGTAGGTCAGGGGTTTTCAAACTGGGGTCCAGAGACCCCCAGGGGGCCTCCAGTAGGTTTAAAGGGGTCCCCCAGAAGTGTTCTTGGAAAAAAGATTAAGAAAAAAATGATAAATACTTATCTGCTTTTTTAGCTATGGATAGAATCCAGAATTGTTTATATTTGAATCTTTCTTGTGAACTTTTTCTCACTGTAGTTTCTTTTTTGGGACTCAAAGTGAAATTGTTGCAGACTTTTTCGGTTTAGAAGCAATGTGTTGTCTTTTTAATATCCTATTCACAATTTATCTAACAAATGTTTCCGTACATTGTATTGAAAATAGATGGATATATTTTAGAAAAGGGGGTCCCTCACCAAAGGTCACCATATTTAGGGTCCTTGACATCCTAAACTTTGAACACCCCTGCTGTAGGTGATGATAGATCTGGCTTCTCTCAGATTTTCTTAATTTTATCTCATCACTTGTCAGAAGTGTTCTCAGCGGTTTCTTCTGCTTCTAATAGTTCAGGTTCAATTGCAGTATTATATTCCTGTAATGACGTCTGTGTTCCTGCAGGTGGCAGTCTGCACCATTTTTTTAACACTTAAACTGTTGATATATCATGTGAACATGACTCTTTTTACTGAAATTCTTGGTGTTGGAAATAACCTCTCTGGTGTTCAGCAGTCACTGTGAAGTTATAACATATTGTTTACATAAGATAATGTAACTGCTGACCCTGAAGGATTTGTTTGTTTTGTGTTTTGTTTGTTTGGTGATATCTTCATCTGTTTATTATGTTTATATAAAAAGCTGGTATTGTAAGTCTGTAAAGTCTTGTTGGCTCAGTGAGAGCAGGAGGAATTCTGATCATTACAGAAACACAATCACACACATCACGTTTAATCTTGAATCTATGTGAGAGTACAGGACAGATCCACACACACCACTGATCACAGATCAGCCAACATCACAATCACATCTGAAAAGATTTAACTCTCTTTCTCTCTCCCTCTCTCTCTCTCTCTCTCTCTCTCTCTCTCACTCTCTCACTCTCTCTCACTCTCTCTCTCACTCTCCCTCTCTCTCCCTCTCTCTCTCTCTCTCCTCTCACTCTCTCACTCTCTCTCTCTGTGTGTGTGTGTGTGAGCATCTCTCTCGCTCGCTCGCTCTTTCTCTTTTCTCTCATCCTCTGCTCAGATCTTCAATCCCAGACCTCTGTCCTGTTCTCCTGATCATCATCACGTGATTTTTAATACAGAGATGTTAACCTGCTGAATGTCACAGATGTGCCGATGCACATGGGCTCTCCTGTGTTGTTTTAGTGGGGATGGTGGTCTAGTGGGTTAAACCACTGAACTGGTAATCAGAAGGTTGCTGGTTCGATCCCAGCAGCCACCACCATGTGTGTCCTTGAGCAAGACACTTTACTCCATGTTGCTCCAGGGGGATTGTCCCTGTAATAAGTGCACTGTAAGACGCTTTGGATAAAAGCGTCTGCCAAATGACTAAATGTAAATGTAAATGTTTTTGGGTCATCTTAGACGTCCTTGTTCTATTTCAGGCCACCATCATGCCTGCTTTGGCATTTTACAAATGTGCCGTCTCCAAATATAGGTGTGTGTACAGATTATTAATAACTGATGAAGCGGTCACACCTCCTCCATCTGATGATAAAGACATGATGAGAGAGCAGCGGATGCGGATGATTTATCATCACATCACTCCTGACACAGGTCACTTTGACTTTCACACGGTCAGATGTTCATTGGCCTGTTGCCCTATGACGTGCCTCAGAATGGACTCTCAGTTATATTGATTGTTATTCACAGGACAAAGAGCAAAGAATCATGGGAGATTTCAGCCTTCATCACACGTCATGCAGACACTCTTGGGCTTAAATCCAGACGTGCATTAGAATTTGATTCTGATTTGATTTGTTGAAACCTGTTCAGATATTGGACACTAAAAGAGAAATACTAGAGACTGTGAGGGTCTTTAGAGAAATATCTGACCACAGAAGATGCTCATTTCACAAGATTTTGTTTTAGTTGTCTTAGACATCCTAAAACACACACGGCTATAGTCACAGTTTTGAATTGTGAGGGATCTCTATGCCAACATTGTGTGTGTTGTGTTTGCCAATGATATTGTCCATTATTCAGTAATGATTTACCCAAATCAGATCACTCCACACCGCCCTACATCTCCATCCTGATCTGTGCTTTCACCCGACTGCATGTGTTTCGGCCATTAAACACAGAAAATAAACCCTGGCTGGACAGAGCTGTAATTTAAAAGTAATTTTATTGGAAAAACTCATTTTGACCCAAAATGAAACCACTAGACTCGGCCAGGTTGCCGTGTTTGTCTGAAATAGACGCTCGGCCAAAGAAAATGCAGTAAAGTTTAATGAGCCCTGATTTTAATGACAAGTGTGTTTTGCCTGAACCGCCTGTTAGTTAAACAGTTATGCATTTTATTTATAAATACTTTAAAACACAGCTGAAAATCCCTTGTTTTTACTTTTGAATTGCAAATTCAGGAACAAATATTCTCTTAAAGTTCCTCTACATTGAATTACTCAATTTATTGTTAGAAGTAACAATTTTTTATATTTTAATGCGTGTTAAAATCCCCATGGAATTTCTTAACGTAATTTATTACACGGCTCATTTGAAAGCTTGATTCTGATTGGCCAGTCGTGACATTCCAAGGGTTGTTCTTTTCAAATAACAACTTCTCAAAACTAATGACACCCTGTAACCAGGATGCTGAAAATCATTTTGAGAGGGTCAGTTTAATATTACACAAAAAATATAAAAAGTGTGTTTTAATAACATATATGACATTATATTTACAAATGATTAAACCAATTTGCCTGTAAGGGCCATTTGAACCGAAACCAAACAGCTTTTCCTCGCTGACGGTCTGCATTCGGTAAAAATGAGCTAATCACATATTTCAAATTCACATTTTATGTCCATTTTTTTCTCATGTGGCAAGTATCCGTCAAGCGGGATAACGTACAAGCATTCGGCTGTTATCGCCAAATAAACCCCTACAGTGAGATACAAGATCACTTCCTGATCACACTGTCAGGGATTATTTCTGTTTAAACAACCGGCTGCATGTATATTATCCCTTACTTAAATACTTAAAGAGTACGTAACATTAGATCATGAAAATGTCATGTCATGCCGTGTGTAATGTTGCCGCATTTGAAAGTAAGCAGTCTGACAAGTTTTAAATCCGAAGATGAATGAAAAACGAAGTTATTGTCTTGAAAAAAAGTAGTCGAATCACGCAAACGAGTCGTCTCTAGTCCAATTCGCCAACCGCCGCAGATGTACATCATAATATATAGTCCCCGGCTACATTTTGCTAGGACTGCCCACGAAAACTTCACTCTTCTCCCCTAAACAAAGTAGCTTGTGAGCCTCATTCGCTGTAGGCCAATCACACCAGACTAGACCATCTGACCAATCACATCAGACTAGGCTAGCGAAGAGGAGGGGATTACAAAGATGAATCACGGAATGAATCATTTGAAAGTCAGTAAAGAAGTAAGGTGAGAATAACTGAGTATTATAACGAAACAATAGTGTTTAACACCTTCTATGTACATAAACTTGGACACTACATAAACGAAAGTGGGACCTTAAAAATCCCTAGTTGTGTTCTCTTTAAATAATGTTATAGAAACAAAGAAAAGAAGTTCAGATGTACCACCTGAATCCATGCAGAAGAGCAGAATGTTCCTCTCCAAATCACTCACGGTTTGATTCTTTAATCACAAATGTCCAGGGTCCTGCACCTTTAAATCAAATAAATAAGCAGTTGCTGTCAGTGTTTAATATTAAATACATTTATCAGGGTGACGCTTGGCAACATGACGGTTAAAGCAACATGATGTAGTGTGTTATTACTGATGTGTGGGCATTACAAACCCCGTCATCAAAGTATGTCGTCTGTTGAGGCTTTTATTAAAGCAGCTCTGTCATCTGAAAGGATCTTTAACTCATGTGCCATATAAACATCTAATTCACTAATAAAAGCAACTGTGACTGAGCTCCGGCTGATCTGAACTTTGAGAGAACAGACGTGGACTTTTAACAAACGCTCGCTTTATTTTTGCGTCACAGTAGCTGCTGATGAATGAATGTTGACATTATATTGACTTTATTTTGTCTTTTCATTCAGAGGTATGTGTAAGTGCTCTGCTTCATTCAGAGTTGGGTTTTATCCATTAGTGTCATTGAATTTTAGCTGCCTCGGAATCTTCACATGTGATGTGTTTCTCTCTCTGATCTCAAGATCAAATTCACCACATCTTAAAGGTCTTAAATCAGCAATGTGAAGCTTTTAGCAACATCTAGTGGTGTGGTTGTAAATTGCAACCAATGGGTCACTCCACTCCACCCCTCCCCTTCAAAGCACTACAGTGACTGACACAGGTCAAAGGTGTCATCATGTTTTCGCCTCTTTCCTGAAGGAGATAACGTCCGAAACGCCTACTTCCATTCTATATAGTAAGCAAAAATGAGTCCTGAATAGTATGTCCGAAACCTCAGAATGCAAAAAACAGTAGGCGAGAGATACCCGGATGGTCTACTACTTCAGCCGAGATTCGTGAGTGTGGATCGGATGGACACTTTTCTTTCCCATGATGCCACGGGATCTGAGCAACGGTCACATTTGAAAAGTCAATCAAATGAATATAGCGGAAAGCTTTAAGGCTGAAGTCTGTTTTTAATGTAAGTGCCAATAAAAGATTTTCTCGTGACTCAATGATGTTTTTATCAACGCTCACACACAGGTTGTTGTTAATACGTCAAAGGGCAAAGAGCATATAGGTCACATATGACCATAAAACATTGCGAATGCAGTATGTCCTAAACTTATTCACACTACTCCCAGTCATGCTATATAAAACGTGCTGTTTTAACGTTCGATAGGTAGATACTTCCTATAGGTACACCATTCAGTGTGTACTGGTACAGTATGCCGTTTCGGACGCAGCCAACCTATTTACAAAGTGTTCTGTAGAGAAGTGTGTCCGTTTAGGGCTACTGTAGAATCAAGAAGATGAATGATGATGAAGTCCATGTGAGGGGACCCGCGGTGTGGAGATAGAAGTAACTCATTCTGAGATGATATTTATTATATTACATTTCTGTCAATAGATCCTCAAAAGAATGACACCCTGGACCTTTAATGCTCGTGCAGAAATCAGACATTGGCTGCATCGAGTATTATAGCACAGCTGTATTGACCAATCAGCAGAAGAGAAACTCTGTGTTTTACTAAAGCCCAGGACAGTTTTATTCTAGTGAACTCCTGACCTTTTCTCCCTCCCTCTCTCTTTCTCTCTTTCTCTCTTTCTCCATCTCTCTCCCTTCCTCTCTCTTTCTCTCTCCTCCCTCCTTCTCTTTCTCTCCTCTTCTCTCCTCTCTCTCTCTCCTCCTCCTTTCTCTGTCTCTCTCCCTCCTTCTCTTTCTCTCCCTCTCTCTCTCCATCTCTCTCTCTCCCTCCCTCTCTCTTTCTCTCCCTCTTCTCCTCCCTCTTTCTCTCCTCTCTCTCTCTCTCTCTCTCTCTCCTCTGCTCTCTCTCTCCTCTCTCTCTCTCTAGCTCTCTCCCTACCCTCTCTCTTTCTCTCCCTCTCGCTCTCTCTCTCTCTCTCTCCCTCCCTCTCTCTTTCTCTCTTTCTCTGTCTCTCTTTCTCTGTCTCTCTCCCTCCCTCTCTTTCTCTGTCTCTCTCCCTCCCTCCCTCTCTCTCTCTCTCTCTCTCTCTCTCTCAGTCCAAATGCTCACATTTTCTTCCTCCGTCTCTCACTTCTTTCTTTCGCCCTCTGTCCATCGTCCTCTTCTCCACCTCCCCCACTATACACACACATGCTCAGATCTCCATATCTCTCTCACATCTCTTGAGTCTGGGTCTCTCTCTCCCACACCCACAAACACACTTCCCACAATTCTTTACTTCGTCCTCACATGTGTTCTCGGGAGGTATTTCCATCATTTGATCATCTGTAAATGGGAGAAAGAGGCTGTCTGATGAGTGCAGATGGAAGTGTGTGTTATGTGTGTTTATGTGTGTGTGTGTGTGTGTACGTACATGTGTGCGTTTGTTTGTGTTCGTTTTTGTGTGTGTGTTGGGGGTCTTTTTAGGATGCAAATAGATTTCAACGTCTGGAAAATGAAAATGTCATGCAAGCGAAATCAAAGCTGATTTACAGTCTTAGAGGCGAGCCGAGGAAGTGAGAAGAGAGATCACTTGTGTCTGATTTACATCAATATGTGATAACACATGTTTCTATGGGCGGCCCAACGCTGGAGCGGTCAGTAACTATAGTTATACATGTGGATCTGGAGTGATAAGCTAAAACAATACAGACAAAGATAAAAAATGGAAATCTCAGGAAACTTATTGATTTTTATTGTTAGTGATGACAGAAACTGAAATGTTGACTGTTCCAAGATGGCAGATATGTTGACACAGCAGTGATTGATTGTCAGTGACTGTAACTATATCATCTGCTCCCTAAAAGAATCTCTGTCCATGACAGCACTTGATATTCAGACAAAACAATATAGTTGTGAGCTACATGTGTATTCTGTTATAGGACATGACGTGTACTTTTACTCAAATATTCTATATGTGGACGCTTTCTTTCGTGCACTTGAGGAACTCATGCTGATGCCATGAATGCTTTTACAGCGCAGCGTTCATTTCAAATGTAATTGACACTCAGGTGTATTGTATTACTGCACTGCACATCACAGAAAGTTTGTGTAGATCAGTCAAACAATCAGAAGAACACACACACACAGTTAATGTTTGTGTGTCTGTTTGTGTACGTGCATGCGCGTGTTGCTGATTGTGCAGTATGATAATGAACAGTCGTCCCCACAGAGATGCTTCATTGTTTCAAACACACAACATATCCACAGTATGTCACTGCATGTTTTACATTTTTGTGTTTGTCTCACAATTGTTCCAGTGACACTTGTGTTTGTGTTTTATTTTGTCGCAACAGACGTTCCTTGTTGTTATTACATTTCTAAATGATTGCACATGTGATTGGACAGACAGAAACAAATAGGTGAACAATGATATAGACTGAAATATAACCACCTAGCAACGAAGCAGAAAGATGGTGGGCGGGGCTTGACGGTGGGCGGGGCTTGATTTGATCTGGTGGGATTCGATCGATTCACCAGCAAATAAAATCTGTTAGTGTGTGATGTTATTGCTGACATAAGTCAGTGAGTTATTTAATCACACGTGTGAGCGACTGATTCTGAGTGTGTTAATGTGATCAGAGGAGAATTGTGCGGTGGAGGGAGAGAGAGAGTGTGTGTGTGTGTGAGAATGAGAGCGGCATAGGGAGTGAGATCTCTGCTCATTCAGATTCACACCCAGTCCTCTCTCTCTCCCACACACACACACACGCACTCACACACACACATACACACACACACACGCACTCACACACACACATACACACACACACGCACTCACACACACACACAAACGCACACACAGAGCAGCTGATTCACTGATGAAAACTTGCTTGGTAGTAACTGCGTGTGCTGGCAACAGTGAGAGAGAGAGAGAGAGAGATAGAGAGATCCAGGGCAACAGAGAGGAGGGGTAGAGGGAGGGATTGAGAGAGAGAGAGAGAGAGAGAGCAGTGGAGACTGAGAGCAGCGAGTGCCACACCACTGCTTGTGGATTTTGGTGAGTTGGGACGGATTTGCTTCATGTTCTGGATTCCTGTTGATTTTAGGATTTAAGCTGAACGATCTTCTGTTTAATAGGATGAATGTTGTGTGTGTTTGTGTGTGTATGTGTGGACCTGTAGTCATGTTGCTTGTGAGTGTGGGCTTTGACAGACATCCTTCCCTAACCTTTAACTCTCGTCCTCTCTCACTCTCTCTCTCTCTGTGTGTGTAGAGCTGCTCTTGACGGCCGAGTCTGGCTCCTCCCCGGCTGTCCAGGAGCTCATGACACGGTTGGGTTTCCTGCTGGGAGACGCCATCCCCACCTCATCACCAACAAACATGGAGGAGAAACAGGTAAACACACACACACACCCTGACACACACACACACACACCTTGACACACGTATGCACACACACACACACACACACACACACACAAGATCTGGACAATAACATCCTTATAAAAGAGTTTCAAGAGTGTTTCAAAGCTGTCTTTTCCGGTTCCGTTATTCCGGTTGTGTAGTGTTATGATGTGTTGTGTTGTGATGTTGGAGAACTATCAACCTCAGATACGAGGGCTGATTAATCAGATGCATGGATCTCAACGCCTGTTGGATGTGTTTCTCTCTCACATTCACACTTTCTCTCTGAGCGAGTCGGATGAACCGCATCTTCACATCTTTCACTGATGTCTTTCATCTGTATCCACCTGCGTTTCTTTCTCTGTCTTTATGTATACACACTTTTCTGATATTCTTAAATGTGTGTATTTGTGCAGAGTTGTGTGTGTGTTCATCATCATCAGTCTTGTTTCTGGGATCTCAGTGGATGTTAAGAGGCTTACACAGCCAGAGGTTTTCATGCACGCAGCACTCACAGCTACTGTCGTTGTTATTGGCTGACAGTTCACTCCATCAGTCTCATACTGTCAGAAAGGATTTGATCTCCTCTCAAGCTTTCTGGCTTCTGAAACATTATATGTTAGATGTGTGTTTGGTGTTTTAGAACAGAGGTCAGGGGTCATACACTTTCTCTTCAGTAATATGATTGGTGCTGGAGTAAAATGGGCGGAGCTACAGTTATAGACTTTATGGAGGAAAGAGCAGGTGTATGAAGAACCGTCTCTCTCAGGTGTGTGTGTGTGTGTGTGTGTGTGCGCTTGTGTGTTTATGCAGTAAGTGTGTAGAGAGATGAGAGTCCTTCATTGGTCAACTGCTGGCAGGCAACAGTTCTCTAGAGACTCGGGCTCCGGTACACTGATCACACACACACACATCATCACTCTTCATGACCTATATAAGAGTGCAGGACGATGAAGTGTGTGAGGCAGGACACTGTGTGAGTTTGATGTTCTTTGTATGAAAACAGGAGACACAGCACATAGAATCATCATTCTGTATAATGACAGATTACCCATAAGTCTTAGCGTTCATCCTGGGGTGAAGCATTTAAGGGGAGGTCTGATGGAATTTCACTTCTTTAAATCAAGTTAGTGAGTAGTTTAGCTGTTTGTGCGTACACAACGTCTGTCACAATCCTCAAAGATCACAGAAAAGGAAGATATTTTCTTGAACAGTAATCACTTTTTAAAGACGACAATGAACGGCTCGTGGGGACTACAACAAACTTTTCCTGGGTTAGTGACATCATGAATCCCAAAATTGACATTCGCCCTGCCCCACTGGAACACAGGGCTATGAGCGGGACATCTCAACACACGCTCAAAGCGGTCGACCAATCACAAAGGACTGGCTCAGCTTGACCAATCAGAGCGTTTCAGAGGGGGGACTTCAAGATTCAAGAATTGTTTTGTCACATAGACTTTGTAAACACGCACAACTTGCAGTGAAATGTTAAACTTGTGTACTCCAATGACTGCATTTAATATAGAAAACATCCAAAGCACCAGGAACTGGGGTTTATAAGGGTAAATACAGTAGTTTTAACCGTTCTATTATCAGTTCCATAGGATTTTTGTAGTTGTTGTAAGCAATAACAGAAGATTTTAATGGCATGATAAAGTTATGAAGTATAAGTGTAATATAGTAGGCTGTAAACAGTGATTGTGATTGATGTTGGTGTTAATAACAGACTCTGTAAGAAGTGAATGATTGATGCTGATCTACTGGATGTGATTCTGAAAGTATGATGTTGGTTGTTTACATTGGAACAGATGCAGACTGGAAGGATTTTGAGTATTTTGATGCTTGAGCTTGTATGGACATGAGAGTTTGTTTGAATATTAATCTGCTCGCTTGTTTTCTTATCACTCCCTGTGTTAACTCTATTTTTATTGTTGTGATTCTCTCTCTCTCTGTGTGTAGTGTGTAGTGTTGAGTCAGGGTGTAAGTGCTTGCTCGACTCTGACCAGCAGTACGGCGTCTCCCAGCGCTGAGAGCCCGTCTTCTGAGAATCACCTGACACCTGTCAACTCCACCATCATCACCACACCCAGCTCCACCCTGGAGAGTAAAGACAGCGGCATCATCGGTAATCACACATCTCACCTTCTTTTAGTTTGTTGAGAGTAAGAGAGAGAGAGAGAGAGAGAGACACTGAGAGAGAGTGAGGGCGTGAGACATGAGTGAGAGAGAGAGAAGCTGGAGATCTAAAGAAGAAGCTCTGGACTAAACTGCTCTAGACTGCTCTGCCACCGTCTGATTCATGTCAAACTCTCAGAAAAACACTTTCTTCATCTCTATTATGAGGTAAAACTGATGAGCTCTGAATGACGTGTAACACAGAGCGTGACTGTGATTCTGTGACTGCGGTCCTTGTCTTCACATGTCAACCAGACGGCTCTTCTCTTCTCAGCATGTGAGTGGAGGACAGTCTGAGCTTCAGATCTTTAGGTCAACGCTCACACAACCTTAAATTGTCTTTTGCTGAAAGTGTGTTCATGAATCTGTCCAAACTGGGACGGCGTTGTATGGCTGTTATTTCAGGTCTCTTAAGTAGGACATCAGTAGATTTTAAAAGCTCAGAATAGTGTGTGTCTTCTTGGATGCAGTAAAGAAAGGTCAAAGACAACGGACGGATGTTAAATCACTTCATGATCACACTTTGATTCATTTCAGCGATTTCTCTTTCCCATGAATCTGTTTCACCTTCAGCGACGGTCACCAGCTCCAGTGAGAATGAGGAGCGCTGTGGCTCTAGTTTGGAGTGGGCTAAAGACGGAGGTGCTGGTTTGAGGGGTGAGAGTGGGCGCGGCGTTCATCCACCCGTCACTCAGGAGGAGCCGGAGGTGTCCAGTGAAGCCCAGACCAGAACAGCTGAGGCGGTGCACAGCGTGACATCACCTGATGATGGACCAATCACATATCACAGCACTTCTCTGGTTATGCCACGCCCAAATTCAGTGGCAGGTGAGTAATGAAGCGTTTATTTACTAGAAAATGTGAATTTTGCACCACGTCAAATTCAATTCAATCTGAGATGTGAGTTATGCGGTCTGAGTACACTCGTGTCTCGTGACTATTATGACACAAACACATGATCCGCTGAATGTGGGTAGGTCTGTATAGGGGCGTGTCTAAATACGGCCATTAAATATACTGTTTGAGTAGTATTGATGATTCAGTTGGAAGTTTGTTTATTTTTAGAAAGATTTTCTAGAAAAAATGAAACGGGCACAAAGTCAGGCACAGCAGAAGGACATTCAAGGTTTTTTCAAGAAGAAACCATGTCAGAGACAGGCAGTACAGTTCAGTTCAGAGCGATCCACCTGCAAGGGTCAAGTTGGTCAGCAAATTAGCAGCCCTGAACCTGACAGAACCGGTCAGAGAGGACTACACCAGCAGACCAGATCTATCTGCAGCAACAGGTGAAAGTCAGAACAATACCACTTCACAATCACACATTAAGCATTTAAAATGACAATTGAAAAGACGTTGAGAAGAATTATTGTCTGTATAATTATTTGTATTATGAAGAGAGAGATGTGTTGTCCAGGCCCTTGTGCAGTGCCATTTTTATGTCATACCACTTGTGTTGAGGCACATGACTTTCCCATGGCCTCCCCTGACTGGTTCTTGGCCCCCCCGTGCCACCCCATTAAATAAATCCTAGAACGCCTCTGGGTCTGGTTGACTCTAGTCTAGTCCATTTGTGTGTGTGTGTGCGTTAATGTGTGTTAATTTGTGTATGTGCTGATAATTGTCTTCCACAGATCACTAGAATGAAAGTGAATGTAATAACAGTCTTGATAAGAGCAGATTGATGATCTCATATGAAAGTGTTTCAGTCCTCGTGTGAATGTTACGTGACAGTCTTCATCATCATCATCATCATCATCATCATCTGTGTGTTTCTGGATGTCTGTAGAGATTATGGCTTTCAGACAGATTAGATTATGAGAGATTCTGTTGAGGGATGAGTGAGAGAGGAAAGATGAATGAAATGAGCCATTGATGGACTGAACGATGAAAGAAGGATTAATGAGCAGCTCAAGGTTTAATGTTTGTTCCTGTTTACATATAAATTTAAGCATTTATTTTGATTGTGTGTGTGTGTGTCATGTTTTATTTGCTGACTGTGTGCGGTTCAGTTTAAGCAGGTGCTTAATGTGTCGAAATGTCATCTGAATTAAATGTCATTTAAGGAAAAAGGATGTGTTTGTGTAGTTTTTGTTAATTATGACAGCAGTCATTTGTCAGATAATGATGTTATGAATGATCACTCAAGATTGTGTGTGTGTGTGTGTTTTTTTACGTGGTTCTCCACACACAGCAGCAGATTGTGTTTGTGTTGACCGAGATCACAGAGGTGACATGTAATCTCTCTGCTGTCTGCGTGTTAAACATGACCAGAAATCACTCTCTCACTCTCTTTCATTCTCTCACTCTACCTCTCACTCTCTTTCATTCTCTCACTCTACCTCTCACTCTCTTTCATTCTCTCACTCTACCTCTCACTCTCTTTCATTCTCTCACTCTACCTCTCACTCTCTTTCATTCTCTCACTCTACCTCTCACTCTCTTTCATTCTCTCACGCTACCTCTCATTCTCTCACTCTATCTCTCACTCTATCTCTCACTCTCTCATTCTCTCACTCTACCTCTCACTCTCTTTCATTCTCTCACTCTACCTCTCACTCTCTTTCATTCTCTCACGCTACCTCTCATTCTCTCACTCTATCTCTCACTCTATCTCTCTCTCTCTCATTCTCTCACTCTACCTCTCACTCTCTTTCATTCTCTCACTCTACCTCTCACTCTCTCATTCTCTCACTCTATCTCTCACTCTCTCATTCTCTCACTCTACCTCTCACTCTCTTTCATTCTCTCACTCTACCTCTCACTCTCTCATTCTCTCACTCTATCTCTCACTCTCTCATTCTCTCACTCTACCTCTCACTCTCTTTCATTCTCTCACTCTACCTCTCACTCTCTCATTCTCTCACTCTATCTCTCACTCTCTCATTCTCTCACTCTACCTCTCACTCTCTTTCATTCTCTCACTCTACCTCTCACTCTCTTTCATTCTCTCACTCTACCTCTCACTCTCTTTCAATCTCTCACTCTACCTCTCACTCTCTTTCATTCTCTCACTCTACCTCTCACTCTCTCATTCTCTCACTCTATCTCTCACTCACTCTCTCATTCTCTCACTCTACCTCTCACTCTCTTTCATTCTCTCACTCTATCTCTCACTCTCTAATTCTCTCACTCTATCTCTCACTCACTCTCTCATTCTCTCACTCTATCTCATTCTCTCACTCTAACTGTCTCACTCTCTCTCTCTCACTCTAACTCTCTGTAGCCACCAGCAGCACCAAACTGGAGGAGTTGAGATATCTGGATGAAGAGAGAAATGTTCCCCAGCGTTCCTCGATGCGTTCAGCCTGGCACGGAGCTCACACCAGCGGCCGCGGTCAAGAGAATAAAGGTGCTGGACATCCAACCACTCTCTGTTTGATGAGAGGAACACTTCAGCCAAACATCAGAGTTCTGTCATCATTTATTCACCATCACATGTTGTTTTAATGCTGATTTATATTGAATCTCCGACACATGTTTGTGAAATGTCACAGTGCGTCTCACACCCTATAAACCTGTGGACATCATGCTGAAACCTCTGCTGTTCGAGGTGCCCAGCGTCTCCACGGACGCGGTGTTGGCGGGTCGTGATTGGCTGTTCCAGCAGCTGGAGGAGGTGCTGGCGGGAGGAGGAGAGGTCGGTGAGGGCAGAGGAGCTGTCATCATGGGCAACGTGGGCTTCGGCAAGACGGCCGTGATCTCGCGTCTCGTGTCTCTGAGCTGTCACGGTGGACGTATGAGACAGATGACATCCAACAGTCCTGAAGCTACACCGCAGAGTAAGACCCCCGTCTAGACACCTGTCAATCACTGCTGAGGTGTGTGCAGTAATCTAACTGTATGGCTGGAGACTGACTTCATCTCAAAAACACACTGACCCGTAAACCCCTTCTTCAGGATTGAGAAACCCTTGTTGAGGATTGTGTGTGTTTGCAGGTCGAGCGTATGATCTTTATCAAGGTCATCAGCTGAACCCCCCAACACAGAGTCCCCACCGCAGTAACAGCTGCCCCCCCACCCCAGATACACACCGTCACAGAGAGGGAGCTGTTAAACGCCTCGCCTCCAAGGTACACACACACGTGTGATACACATATGACTCTATACGCTCTGAATCTGTTTCAAATGAGAAGCTCATGTGATGTTTGTGACGTGTCATTATTGCTCAGCACATGCTTTCACAAGTTTCACACCTTTGCATCTGGACCCCTGCGCTTCAGTCACATGTTTTTAATCGGCCATCTGTCAGCAGAAGTCCTTTCAGGCCACCGTTTCATCCTCTGCCATTCATTCACACTCTTTGTGTGGGTTTATACCATGAAATACATCGATGAAATATGTTTTTGAAAAGTTTCACGTACACATGACAGCGTTATCAAAACTGTCTGTATTTACATGGATCCAGGAAAACGGATAAAAACGCTGAAGTAGACACGCCAGGCCAGTGGATGGTGATGTTGTTGTGTAAAGAAACAGGACGGGCTTTGGCACACACACATGCACCGCTATAAGCCAAAGGTGCTTCTAATACCGTTGGTCGACTTCTATCTGGTTTCTAAGTCTGGCGAGTGTAGATGGAGCGTCTCCGGTCGTCTTAATATTGCAGCAAATCTACATTTTGCTGAGGAAACGTTAATACATACTCCAGCAGCGAGAGCTCACAGTACGGGAAGACCGAGCGCGTAATACCCATGCGTGTGACGTCTTCGGAAAGTTCCATCTTGTAGTTTACATGCAAACGAAAAAGGCGGCGTTTTCAAAAACTTGCACTTTGAGACCCGTCTTCAAAAGTTTGCGTCTTCAGTTTCCCAAAACGCTGTTTCCACATAAACGAACGGCCAAGACGCATACATTTTTGCATTTCAGTTGAAAACTGTCGTATAAACGCCCCCTTTATGTGATAATGCAAGAAGTCGTAAAGAAGGTCCGGTCATAGGAACATACACTTAGTCCACAAAAGAGAGAAACTGCTGTAAAACTGCTGCGTTCGGTCTTATGCAAAGAAAATTGATGAAATAACGCCTCATTTTAAAATGTTTACTTTCCTTTAACAGTCAGAAGCAAAGCATGCTGGGAACTATAAGTCTGCTTTAACTTAATCAGTTTATGTGTCTATATCTAGATGGTTTCATCTTAACCACATAAACAAACCTTACTGCGTATGCGCACTTTTGGTACACATTCACAAACAATAGAGCGCCTGTAGATTATTTATGATAACAATCGAAAGAAACCGAGATCAAGCGTTACTTGTCTAATCTTGTCTCTCCAATATTCTACCAAACTCGATGTCAGTGTACCATACGGTTCTTTAAATGCGTCCGAACTACAGGACCCATTCAACAAATTGTTTATTTAATACAATTATCATACAATAAAATAATACTATAAATCAATATGAGTATAAATTAAATAAAATCTAAATATAGTTATATTATTAGACACTAGCCAAACACAAACCGGAAGTTAATTGCCGTTCAGGCACTCACGTGTCCAATGAAACTCGATCTGAATTCACATTTATGGAAACATCTTTGTGTAATATATACTCAATAAAGGATCTAACTTTATGGAATATTAGATTTGTTTTTGTCATCATTTATAAATATTTTAGTACGAATCAATATAGCATATATTGTCAATGTATATATTGAAAAATATAAGCACTAGTTTCCAATATATGGAACTGTTTTATGTAATATAATGCATTATATTTATAATTTAAATTACTTTCTGCAACAAGTCCAGACTGAAAATCTGGGCAAAAGTCTTGTAGTGTATTTTTGCATTAAGGGTCTGTACTTCCAAGACTTAAATAAATCAAACCTTTATGTCTGTTAAGGCTTATTCACTCTAAAATAATGTCATGTTTAGTAGTTACATTTAATATGACATTTTATTGATTATTTATTTTGATGGCATGCTGTTGTTGTAGGTGGTGGCGTATCACTATTGTCAGGCTGATAACACATACACGTGTCTGGTGCCGGAGTTGGTACACAGTGTGTCAGCTCTGTTGTGTCGAGCTCCTCGTCTCAGTGCGTACCGTGAGCTCTTACTGAAAGAGACACATCTACAGGGACTGCTGAGCTTACGCTCCTGTGTTCAGGACCCTGCCGCTGCCTTCAGGAAGGGCATCCTGGAGCCCCTCACGCTCCTGCGCAAGGGTGAGACACATCACACACACACATGTACAGTAAATGTGTTTGCTGAGAGGTAATGAGGGAGAGAGAGATCCTGGAGCGCTATACATGTGAGCAGATGGTGTTCAGAAATCACTGAGAGCGACAGATGAAGGAATTAACAGGAATTTTGAGTATGGAGATGAAGACGGCACTGAACTCTCAGATGAACATGTTCAAGGTTCTGGATTGTAATGTCAGAATAACACGGTGAAAACATCTCATACATGTGATTCAGATTTATTTATGTGTGTATGATTATCAGTCTCTGTGAACTCAAACCTGTAATCTTCAGGTGCAGGTGACAGTGTCGCAGCGTTTGATGTTTTCCCCCAAATGATGTCATGAATATTAAATCAGGGCAGACGTCCTTCACGAAACACAAACATACATTCAGGTCCGACATTGAAGGCATAAAATAAATGCCCTGCAAAACATGAAATTAAAGGTGCAGTTTGTTATAAAATTTCCAGTAAAATATCCAAAAACCACTAGGCAAATGTTACATATTTTGTTCAGCTGAGTACTTATAATTTCTCAAATGTTTCCATCTACTTCGTGAGATAATCTCCATTGTGAACAGTGAGACGGGGCTGTGCAGTCATCTGTCAATGGAGTCATATCCACGTTAGCCTTTGTTACCACCTTTACTGACATAGAAACCACATGACAACAGTGTCGTGGACAAATACAGACGTAGAGTCTAGCGTCTAGCCAATAACTTGTTTGGAACAGTCACTTATTTATGGACCACAATTATTCACAACATTTATTAAACTTTATCTCATTCGCTAACATGATTTCTTGTTCCTGTCTGATTGATGACCATCAGCGGTGGATGGTCTCCTACAAACATCTCATACAAAATAAGAGTCGTCATAGTTTATTTCAGGGCGACTCTAAAATACAAGATGTATCGCATCATATCTTGATTCAAATGAATGATGACAGGATTTGTTATTTTGTTTAAGGCGTGTAGTTAAAGATCAAGGGTTGTAAGAATGTCACTTTGTTGTGATCTTAGCGTTTAATGAGCAGCTGATGAAAGAATCTCTCCATGTGTGTTTTTGTGTTCAGAGAGGAAGATTTCAGAAGAGGATTACATCATTCTGGTGGACGGTCTGAACGAGGCGGAGTTTCACAAGCCGGACTATGGAGACACCATCGCCTCCTTCATCACCAAAATCATCTCAAAGTTTCCTGTCTGGCTGAAAGTCATCGTGACCGTCAGGAATCACCTGCTGGTGAGACATACAACAGACCAATTTGACCAGTTATTAAAAAACACTTTTGCTAAGAGGAAACGTTCTCACAACATTTGGACGTGTTTGTGTTTAATGTGTGTGTGTGTGTGTGTGTGTGTGTTTAATGGGGGTGTGTGTTTAATGGGGGTGTGTGTTTAATGTGTGTGTGTGTGTTTAATGGGGGTGTGTGTGTGCCTGTGCGTCAGTGTTTAATGTGTGTGTGTGTGTTTAATGGGGGTGTGTGTGTGTGCCTGTGCGTCAGTGTTTAATGTGTGTGTGGTCAGGCTGGATTCTGGCGTGTCCAGAGACTGACGTTATGTAAGGTGGATAACTGCTGTGATGCCAGTCTGCACACATGTATGTTCTCTCTCTCTCACTCACACAATCACAGAGCTGTGACCCCCTGCTAGCGGACACACACATCCAGATTGAAAAACCTTCCTCACATACGAGTGCTGATGCTGGTGGTGTATTGAGAAGTGAATAGTTCATAACTCATAGATGACGTTGTGAGTTTAATGGTTCAGAAAGCTTCAGTTAATATTCAAGAAACACAGACTGACAGATTCATCACTTTAAATCTCAGTGATTTATTGTCACTGTATTCTTTGACAAACCCGCTCTGTTTTTAATGATGCACATTTATGATCTTGAAGGAAACATGAATGTGATTGTATGACATTATTAGATGTGATTGTTGTTTAGATCACTGAAGACTCTTGTGTTTATGCTCACAGGTGTCATTTACTTATCAAACTCAACCACTGCAGAATAAATATGAAATAATATATTTCACTGATGGAAAGTAATTGTGTTCACAATATTGTGCAGCTCTGTTTTTTCTAATCAGTTTTCTTTTTGGGTCATTAAAACACCAGTTAACTTGTGGATAGAATACTGAAATATGTGGGTCTATAGGACTATTTGGGATTGTTCTGAAGCCTCTTTAAAGAAAACACATTCTAGAACAAACAGTATACAGAAGAAACAAGGAAGAGGAATATTAAATCATCATTAAACACATTTTCTGATGTGTGGACATCAGCAATATTAACAAGAATAAATATGTTTGTTTTTTAACGGCTTTAATCCAAATGAGATGTGTTTTTATACGGTCATAGTTTCTTTTCTCAGGACGTCACCAGTCTCCTGCCCTTTCCCATCATCTCCCTGAATGATTTCCATGACAACAAGGATATAACCTCTGACCTCATCTCTTACATCCAGCTGCGTATGGAGAACAGTCCCGACATCATGAGTAACATCGCCATTAACGGCAAAACTGACCCGAGTCACATGTCTAAACTGACCTCTCACCTGACGGCTCTGAGTCAGGGCTCGTATCTCTACCTGAAACTGACTCTGGATCTGTTCGACAAGGGTCATCTGGTAATTAAGAGCTCCAGCTATAAAGTCATCCCTGTGTGTCTGTCCGAGCTCTATCTGCTGCAGTGTAATATGAAGTTCCCATCAGCCTCGGCGTTTGAGCGTGCGCTGCCGCTGCTGAACGTGGCTCTGGCGTCTCTTCACCCGCTGACGGACGAGCAGCTCTTCAGAGCGCTCAACGCCGGCTCTGTCACGGGTCAGCTCAACTGGGAGGATTTCCAGCAGCGCATGGACGCTCTCTCCTGCTTTCTGATTGGCCGCCGGGACCGGACGCGTATGTTCTGTCACCCGTCGTTCAGGGAGTGGCTGGTGTGGAGGGCCGATGGCGAGAGCACTGATTTCCTGTGTGATCCCAGGTGAGCGGTGATGTCACTTCCTGTGCAGTATGATGTGTGATTTCCAGTGAGCTTTAACTGGAGGGAAGGATCATTTAAAGCCGCACCCAGGACTCCTTAGTAACCGCATAGCAACAGCCCGTCATGATGCTCCACAGCTCAGTCACTTATTATTCTGTGTGTGATTGTTTGCTTTGTTAATTGACTTCAGACACAGTGTGTGTGTGTGTCTGCGCATCTGTGCCGGTCCATCTGTTTGTGTGTGAGTCTGTATCTTTCCGTGTGTGTGTGTGTGTTAGGGTGTGTGTGTGTTTGAATGTGAAATGATTCTAGTGAGATTCTCTTTCTTTTTCTAGACACTTTAATTATCTGTCGAGACACACACACACACACACGGTTGAATGTTGTTGTTTATAAACGCCTCCATCACTCTTGTGAGCAGAAGAGAGACTCACTGATCACTGATGAAACATTTAAAGTTGATGGACACAGAGAATAAAGTGTGTTGAAGATCTTCTGATCATCATCTTCCCGAGTGTGTTGATTCTCTTGATCATGTGTTGTTGACCAGGAGTGGACACGCTCTGATGGCCTTCATGCTTTCACGTCAGGATGGAAAACTCAACCGTCAGCAGACCATGGAGCTGGGCCATCACATTCTCAAAGCACACATATTTAAGGTCTGAATCCCACTGAGTGTTTGTTTGATTTGACGTCATGATGCTGATGATTTCATGTTGTGTTGTCAGGGTCACAGTAAGAGAACGGGTGTTTCCTCCAGTGTTCTTCAGCCTCTGTGGATCAGTTACAGTACAGACAGTCTGTCAGCGGCTCTGTCGTCTCTCAGAAACCTCTACACACCTAATGTCAAGGTCAGCATCAGCATCACTCTTCATGACCCTCTTCTGGAAACACTTTCATCATCTCATGGATTGGCTGCTTTGTTTTGTATATTCACCTGCATGCTGTGATTTATGGTCTGTGCCTCGAAGATATATGCTGGTCGTCATGACAACAGTAAACTCACATCCACCACTACAAAATACTGAAGAGGTTACTGAAACATGATTTGTTTGCCTGACAGGATTTCACAGCTCTTAAAGGGACAGTTCATCCAAAACAGAAAATTCTGTCATTTACTCATCTGTATTAATGACTTTGATGAACACAAAGAAAGATATTTGGAAGAATGTTTGTGATTTTCATTGACGGCCATAGTAGGAAGAATTCAACGGTAGTCAAATGTCCCCCAGAACTCTTTGCTTTCAGACATTTTTCAAAATATCTCATCTTGTGTTCAACAAAACAAAAAACATTCAAGATTATTTTCCAACTAAGGTAGTGGATGATGTCACAGAACTGAAAAGAACTAACATTCTTCCAAATATCTTTCTCTGTGTTCATTGGAACAAAGAAATGTAAAAATGTTTGAAACAACCTGAGGATGAGTAAAGGATGACAGAATTTAAATTTTTTGGTGAACTGTCCCTTTAAGTGGGTTAAAAACACCGTCTTGATACAGAACATATGAATATCCACACACACACAGTCCTGGACACCACAATTAATCTCTGTTTAAGCACAGCATCACTCAACACATCATGTTTGCTCTTCTTCCTCTATTGAATTATTCTTGTGTCAATAAAACCGAACACAAACTTTTAAGAAATAAACGAAAAGATATAATGAGAAAGAAGCGCAAATGAAAACTCTAGCAGTGAATTCCACGATTTGCCAAAAACTAAATTTTGGAAACCATTAGTAAAAATGCAGTTCATCAAAATAATCAAATAAAATAGATTGTTTTCATTATGATTGTTTTTTTTCTTTCTCATTCTATATTTTTGTTTGTGTCTTAAAAGTTTGAGTTCTTTCTTATTGGCACAAAAAATAATTCCATATATGTGAAAATGCCAAAAGTCATCCAACAAAATATTAATCTTGTCTTCGTAACAGTAATGCTTTATGTAACGTGTCGACACACAACAGCCATTAAACACACACAAATACACACACAAAAAGATTTTCATTAAATTTGTTAATAAATGTCATGCATTGAGAGCAGATGTGAAGTTGTGATTGTTGTTATTGTGTTAGTATGGTGACACCTACAGTCACTTGTGGTCTTTCAGATCTTGTTGAATGAGATGCACATGATGTGTAGTGTTGAAGTGAGCTGTTGTTGTTGTTGTGTAGGTGTCGAGGTTGTTGATTCTGGGAGGAGCGAGTGTGTGTTATCGTACAGAAGTGTTGAACGGTGCACCAGTGTTGTGTGTTCAGTGTCATCTGGGTCATCTGGAGATGGCCGCTCTGCTCCTGGAGTCCGGCGCTGAGGTGGACGGACAGTCAGAGAACGGCATGACATCACTATGTTACGCCTCCGCATCCGGACACCTGCCGCTGGTCACTTTACTCTGCAGAAAGGGAGCAAAGGTCAGTCGACAGGAACAATCACACAAACCTCAGAGCTTCAGTCAAGATCATTCAGAATGTGTGTTTGTGTGTGTCAGGTGGATCACGCTGATAAGAGCGGTCAGTGTGCTCTGGTTCACGCTGCTCTGAGAGGACACACTGAGATTCTGAAGCATCTTCTGGAACAAAACTCCTGGAGCTCAAAGCTGAAGAACACAACACTACAACAGGCACTTATCGCTGCCTCCAGCATGGGACACACACAGGTACACACACAGGTACACACACACACACACAAACACACACAGGTACTCACACACACACAGGTACTCACACACACACACACACACACACAGGTACACACACACACACACACACACACAAACACACACAGGTACTCACACACACACAGGTACTCACACACACACACACACACACAGGTAACGTATACACACACACACACACAGGTAACGTATACACACACACACACACACACACATTTACATTTAGTCATTTAGCAGACGCTTTTATCCAAAGCGACTTACAAGTGGGGACACACACACAGGTAACGTATACACACACACACAGGTACTCACACACAAACACACACAGGTACTGACACACAAACACACACACGTCTGGTTTATTATCTCTGTGGGGACAGTCCATAAACAGAATGATCTGTTAACTTTACAAACTGTATTTTATCTCTTAACATATTCAGAAAACATCATTCTGTATCATTTACGAGCTTGTTTACCTGTGAGGACCGAAATTTTGGTCTCCATGGTGACATGAGTTGGTGTGTGTTTAAGTGATGTCAAACACACACATTTTGATGACACACTTGAACTTTGTGTAATGCTTGTGTGTGTGTGTGTTTCAGGTGGTGAAGATGTTGTTGACACTGAATGATGATGATGAGCTGTCAGTAGAGATTGATGGTCAGGACACACTGTGGGGTGAAACAGGTTTGTAGATGAAAGTGTGAATGTGGCGTTGAGCTGTCGTAATCCATCACTTATCTACACTAGCTGTACCTCAGATTGAAGCCATCTGATTGGTTGAATTCTGCATGATTTCACACGCTACACGTGATGATGATGTTGAAGGTGTGTTTGTGTGCAGCTCTCAGTGCAGCAGCTGGGCGGGGTAAACTAGAGGGGTGTGTCTTCCTGCTGGATCAGGGAGCCAATGTCACGCAGCCTAACCGCAGAGGCGTGTCTCCCATCTTTAATGCGGTCAGACACGGACACACACAGGTATGACGAGCGCCGCTCTCAGCTCATGTTGATGTCATGTGATGTTTATCTGTGCTGTGTTTCAGATAGTGGAGTTGATGGTTCAGCGCGGTGCGGATGTGAACTGCACTGATAAACACGGACGTTCTCTGCTGATGGTGGCCGCTGGCGAGGGATATCTGCCAACGGTGGACTCTCTGCTGTCACGGGGTCAGTGACCCGGAGTCAGAGGTCAAAGGTCACATTAAGGCGCTGATGTTAAAGTGTGTGTTGTGTGTGCAGGGGCGTGTGTGGCGGCGGTGGATAAAGAAGGTCTGACTCCTCTGAGCTGGGCCTGTCTGAAGGGACAGAAGAACGCTGTGGAGGTTCTGGTGGAGAGAGGCGCTCAGATAGACCACACGGACAAACACGGACGCACCCCTCTCGACCTCGCCGCATTCTACGGAGACGCTGATTTAGTGAGCTGACGAGTTGATCCCTTGATGAGAGAGAGAATAGACGTGTTCTGTGATGTCAAGTGTTGATAGAGGAGAAGGAAACCCGTGGCAGTGTTTTGACGTTGAGTGTGATGTGTTGTAGGTTCATTATCTGGTGGACTGCGGAGCGGCGATTGAACACATGGACTACAGCGGGATGAGACCTCTGGATCGAGCGATAGGAAGCAGAAACACGTCAGTGGTGGTCACTCTGCTGAAGAAAGGAGCTAAACTGGGTGAGTTCCACCTCAGAACATCACGACACACATTCTGTGCTCGGCCTCTTGGGTTCTGTGTCGTCCTTTAGAATCTAGATCACCTCAGTTCACCTCTCAGGAGAGACTCGGCCACTTTAAATCTAGAACTGAGAACATTTGTTCTGCGGTGTTCTCTGAGAACATGTGAAGTTGGACACGAGTGATGTATGAGACTCTCATTCAGAATACACTCGACTCCATACAACATCAAACCTCAGGTGTGTGTGTCTGTGTGGGTGTTTGTGTGTGTCTCTGGTTGTGTGTCTGTCTGTGTGTGTGTGTGTGTGTGTGTGTGTGTGTTTGTGTGCGTTTGAGTGTGTGTCTCTGGTTGTGTGTGTGTCTGTGTGCATGTGTGTGTCTGTGTGCATGTGTGTGTGTCTGTGTGTGTGTGTGTCTGTGTGCGTTTGAGTGTGTGTCTCTGGTTGTATGTGTCTGTCTGTGTGTGTGTGCGTTTGAGTGTGTGTCTCTGGTTGTGTGTGTGTCTGTGTGCGTGTGTGTGTGTGTGTGTGTCTGTGTGCGTTTGAGTGTGTGTCTCTGGTTGTGTGTGTGTCTGTGTGCATGTGTGTGTGTCTGTGTGCGTTTGAGTGTGTGTCTCTGGTTGTGTGTCTGTCTGTCTGTCTGTTTGTGTGTGTCTGTGTGCGTGTGTGTGTGTCTGTGTGCGTGTGTCTGTGTGCGTTTGAGCGTGTGTCTCTGGTTGTGAGTGTGTCTGTCTGTCTGTGTGTGTGTGTGTGTGTGTCTGTGTGCGTGTGTGTGTGTGTCTGTGTGCGTTTGAGCGTGTGTCTCTGGTTGTGTGTGTGTCTGTGTGCATGTGTGTGTGTCTGTGTGCGTTTGAGTGTGTGTCTCTGGTTGTGTGTGTGTCTGTGTGCATGTGTGTGAGTGTGTGTCTGTGTGCGTTTGAGTGTGTGTCTCTGGTTTTGTGTGTGTATGTGTGTCGGTCTGTCTGTGTGTGTGTATCTGTGTGCGTTTGAGTGTGTGTCTCTGGTTGTGTGTGTGTCTGTGTGCATGTGTGTGTGTCTGTGTGCGTTTGAGTGTGTGTCTCTGGTTGTGTGTGTGTCTGTCTGTCTGTCTGTGTGTGTGTCTGTGTGCGTTTGAGTGTGTGTCTCTGGTTGTGTGTGTGTCTGTCTGTGTGTGTGTGTGTGTGTGTGTGTGTGTGTGTCTGTGTGCGAGTGTGTGTGTCTGTGTGTGTGTGTCTGCGAGTGTGTGGAGTGTGTCTGACAATCTGATTTGTTGTCATGATTTGAACAAGTGTCAGCTGACATGTCCTGTTAACAGAAGGGAACAACACGTGAGATTTTTTTAGAAATAATAAAACAAGTCAAGTGAAAACAGGTTCAGTTTTGATCTGTTCTTATTGAAGTGGTCTCACAGACCTGTCTCTCATCAAACCACTGGATGACCGTTTTCTTACTCTCATTTCCTGTTGAAACAGGAAGTTTGGACAGAATATATTGAAGCAGTTACAGCGCAGTCATGAGCGTTAGCTGCACTCACATCCGTTACCGTGACGACATTATTCAGCTTCATGACCAACAGTACAACTGAGAAAAACACAATCATGTTCAATAGTCATGAAAACTAAATCCGTCACATGAGTGTGAACACAACTGATGAACTTGATATATTCAAAACATGTCAAGAGTTTATTTGCAAAAACAAGCCGCTCCAGTTTTATTGTTTTTATAAATCATGTTATAAATTGTGTATTCAAAATAGCTGAAGTGAATGATGTGAGTGTTTAGACTCTTACTGCACTTCTGACACATAAACACACACACATGACAACAGTGATGACAGAGGTCATCTATGACACCTACAGTGGTTTGCGTGTGAATGAATGAATTTGCTTGATGAAAGTAAACTTTAATGAAGATGAATATGTCATAGGTGTGTATTTTATGTTGATCGTATGATATATTTTATGTAGGATCTGAGTTAAATATGCTGGACTGTATTTCTTCAGTCATGAGTTTCTCAGTTTCTGCTCTTATATTCTTCACTCTCTGTTTCTGGTGTCTTGTGTCTGTCTGTGCTGCTGTCACTGTTAAAGGCTACAGAACATCTCCTTATGAGCGCTCAGGTACATGTTTCACTCGTCCTGTGAGTGTGTGTGTGTGTGTGTCAGCACTGACGTCTGTGTGTGTTTGTGTCACAGGTAACGCCGCCTGGGCCATGGCCACCTCCAAACCAGACATCCTCATCCTTCTGCTGCAGAGACTCATGGAGGAGGGACACCTGCTGTATAAGGTCATCTGGGTGAACATGAGTGATGATGTGAGCTCAGTGTGTGTGTTGTGTCTCTCTCTCACTGAACACGTCTGTGTTTCATGTGTCCGCTCAGAAAGGGAAGATGAAGGAAGCGGCTCAGAGGTATCAGTATGCACTCAGAAAGTTTCCACGCGAAGGTTTCGGGGACGAGCTCAAGGCCTTCAGGGAGCTCAGAGTTTCTCTCTATCTCAACCTCTCTCGCTGTCGCCGAAAAACCAACGTATGAAACACAAATAACAGCTTGTTAACATGTGAAGTGCATCATTACAGCTGACGGTTATGACTGTGATTGAATGTTTGACCTTCATCTGAAGGAGGAAATCACAGCCAGTGTTTCAGCATTACACATTCAACACCAGCACAATACACACAAACACAAACAACACATAACAACACACTCATGCTCACTCTCTCTTTCTCTAGCTCACTCACTCACTCTCTCTCTCTCTCTGTCTCTCTCTCTCTCTCTCACTCTTTGTCTCTCTCTAGCTCTGTCTCACTCACTTACTCTCTCTCTCTCTCTCTCTCTCTCAATCAAGATTCAAAGACGCTTTATTTGCATGATTAAATACATTTTACATTGCCAAAGCACAGGAAAACTACAATAAAATTAAAGTAACTAAATCTCTATATACTTAGACATTCAACACCAGCACAATACTAACACACACACACACACAACACACTCATGCTCTCTCTCACTCTCTCTCAGTCACTCACTCACTCTCTCTCTGTGCAGGACTTTGGCATGGCTGAGGAGTTTGCCACCAAAGCTCTTGAACTGAAGCCCAAGTCTTATGAGGCGTTTTATGCTCGTGCTCGAGCCAAGAGAAGCAGCAGGTATGAAACTTCCCTCTCTCTCTCCTTCTCTCTCTCTCTCT
>CM017905.1:24688485-24714916 GCA_008369825.1 Triplophysa tibetana | reverse complement strand
AAATCACAATAATCATTTGAAAGTGATATGTTTTGACTTTAGTCCCTGCTGATAAACAAGAGCACAATTTACATTCTATATTTACCACTAAAACCAGTAAAAAAGCTCATTTACAGTATCAAAGTCGTGTTGTATTTTGATTAATTGTTTATCAGTCAGTCAGAGAACATCACACCAACCCAACAGACCAACACACATCATAATATTACAGTAAACTACAGAAATATAATTGCTCAGCAATCCGCCAAACCTTTATTTTATCGCACTTTATACAAAACATCAACAATTTTATTGGAATAATAATAAAACATTACATATTTACTTTATAACGGAGGTCAGCGGACAACTGTCGCGAAACCGTTATTTACTCACGTCCCTTCACGGCAGTGTTATAACATCACCTGTTGTTATATTGAATATGTTATTACATTTAAATACACAGTAAATTTATTTACGTATTTACTGCTAAATTGTCATCAAGTGATCGGAGAGCGAAGACGTGACGCACCTCTCGTACTGACTTCCGGATTCGGTCACGTGATTTTCGGGAATACCACGTGCCGCTTGTTTACCGTGAGGCTTTAAAAGTTTGCATGCGTTTTATTTGATTTCAGAAAACATTCATATTAAAGTTAATTGTTTTGCCTACAAAGTGTCATCTTATGACTTTTATGTCAGTAACTTTTCAGTAATCTCTGTAAAGATCAGAATAGAAAATCTCATCTGCACTTTAAATGTGAACTGTGTTGAATTGTGATTTTATGATGAAACAATTTACGTTACAAATTGGAGTAAATATTAAAGCTGTGAAATCAATGAAACATACAATTTAGATTGAATTCTTGCACGAAATAAAATGAAGTAAATCAGAGTCCCTCATATGAATATTTAATGATGTCATGGTGACTACACACACTGGTCTTAGTTCTAGTCAACCTTGATATTCTTCAAGCATGTGCTGGTCTAGGAGATACAGGATTAAAGTGGTTTAGGTCGTATTGTAGTTAATGATATCGGCCAACATTCTTCCTCTGGTGTACCTCAGGTCTCGAGTCTTGGTCTGGTTTTGTTCTCCATTTATATGATTCCTTAAGGGTTTATTTTGAACACATCTGGGGTCTCTTTTCATCTATGCAGATGACAACCAAATGTATATCCCTTCAACGCGTGATAATAATGCCTTTAAGCCTATTTTGGATTGTCTGGAGGAACTAAACCTGGGTTTTACAAGGAATGTTTTATGCCTCAAAGAGCGCAAAAATGAGTTTATCTTGTTTTGCCCGAATGAGTGTGTTTAAAAACTTAGATTATCCTCTTTTTGTGCAGCTCTTTGGTCACCTCTGTGTTTAAAATATTTGCCATTTAATTAAAATTGTATTGTATTGTATTTTATCGCATAACTCACTTAAGATATTAAGTGTATATTAAAAATTAAATATAAATTGTTAATTAAATACATATTTCTTTTAATGAAATAAAGTTAAATAGTAAATGTACATTTTTGAGTGATTAACTGTTTGACTTTTTTAACATGTCCCACAAAATGAAATTATTTTTTAAAGTTTTTATAAAGTTAATATAGTAGTTTATTTTTGAGAAATGTACTAATTAAGCCACTGAATTTATTATAGATAAATCTAATATACTCAAATAATTTTAATAGCAACAGTTGAAGCAGTTTGACATTTGAATATTGTTGACAGATGCTTATTTATGATTTGACTGATGATGAATCACGTGCAGTTATATGTTAGCAGTAAAAGGGTTTCAACAGTTCTGAAGATGAGCGGAGCAACACGTCAATAATGAAGTGCAAAGAATACACAGGAGACACTTTGTGGATTTAAAAACATCCTTTTAATAAGTTCGTGCCAAACATCCACACAGTCGCACAAACACACTCTCTCACGCTCACATCCACACACACACACACACACACACCCACACACACACACACACACACACACACACATCCACTAGTGAAAAATAATGCTCCTACAAAAAGAACGCTACCATTTGTTTCCCACAATATCTTTAAATAAAATAACTTCAAGTACTCTGACGCAGGTACAAAAAGAACTCAGTTCTAGCTGCCTCCAGTGAGCCCGGACGGGCGGGCGGCTCTGGGGCCGATGGGGGATACTGAAGAATACTCCCACAGTTTCGTACAGTATGCCTGTTGAGCGGAGGCCTTGATGTGTTTTAGAGAAGAAAACAATGACGTTACAAAAACTGGGAAAAAAACCAAAGCAAAGCAAAGGATTTTTTGTCTTTTCCCTAGACCCTGTTCTGAAGGGTAGGCACTACTAAGATTAAGGAGACCACAGTGTTTTGTAGAGGATATGTATATACTGTACAAACAATAAATGTATATTATTCATCACTTTAAGACTAAAATCAATTGCTACAATCGTTCTAAGGCATAAACAATAGCCAATGTCTGAAACAATATGTACACGTCATTCCAAAGCAGACTCCATATATATTGACATGAATAGACAGTATGTACACACACGGGACGGGACGGGACGGCCTCCTGCGGTCAGCGTGTACAGTGATACAGAGAGGGTTACAGAATACTCTGATGCCGTCTGGCACAGATCAGTGTAAACAGTTTCTTTCTTTCCTTGGTTTTTTTTCTTGGCTTTGTTTCGTATTTGGAGAGGAAAAATCAACAAAATAACACAAACAAATAATAAACATTCCGTTTGATTTAAAGCAGTTTTGCTATTTCTTCCTTTTCATAGAAAACGAAGAGTGGACCTTTCTTTTTATTTTCTCATAAATAATCATTTAAAAAAATTAAATACATTCACTATAATATTAACCAGAAGGTAAAAACAACGAAACCAAAGGACGTATTTACAGGTGGTGGACAGGGATTCATCTCCTACACGTCTGACTGATGACACGTCAGTGCTCTTCTCTGAGGATCAGCTATTGCACCAAGATGTGTGTCTCTGCCGGAGGATCAGTTGGTCTGCTTCAGGAGCTCGGTCCACCTCTTCTCAAAGAACTTTCTCATGTTGTGTCCGGCCCGGCCGATGTCAGAATTATCCTCGTTGAACTTCTCGCAGTTGTCGAACACCAGGTTGACGTCGATGATGAACGTCTCCAAGTTCTGATACCTGAACAACAGAGCAACAGTTCTTTCTCTGGTCTCTTCTGTAAATGATGTGTGATGAAATCAATCAGGACAGAAAGACACTTACTGACTGCTGACCAGTTTCTCACGGATGGTGGAGAAGTCCATGGGCTTTTTAATGACTTTCTTGTATCCCGGGACAGATTTGGAGTTAACGGGCGTGAGGAACGGCCAGGCGTCCTGATGACGTTCCAGTTCCGCCAATAGAATCCTGGAAAAACCAAACGCCAAGAAACATTTAAAACCACCGAGAAACAAAGGTTACATATGAGAGAGAGAGAGAGAGAGAGAGAGAGAGGGAGGGCACCTGCACAGGCCCAGGTCTCTGTTGTTATCTCTGGCTGTCTTTGCTCTCTTCACACAGACGGGACTGTCGGGTTTGGTCACAGGTGGGGTGGACGTGTTCTTCTTGTTCTGGTTGGAGGTGTTGGCTGATTTCTTTGGGGTGCTGTTGTTGTTGCTGCCGCTGGCGGCCGTCTCTTCTTCACACGCTTCTGTTTGTTTCTTGTTTTTCTTGGCGGATTCTGTCGCCTTCTTTCCTCCGCTGGCTGGTGCTGTACGGTTCTGCTGCTTCTTAGCTTTAGGTGACTGACCGCTTGCCTGAAATGACGATTCGATATTAAAAAAAGGAAAAAATGTAACATTCTGTATAACCACGACACAGCTGCTGAAAACTTTAACACCCGGTTTCACAGACAAAGCTAAAATGAGCGGTCTTAACTGGAAATAAAATCTCCTGCCATTTCTTTAAATACGTCATTGTTTTGTCTCAAGATCAACACCAGTAATGTTTTTATCTACAGCATTTCATTAAAAGTGACTTAGTTTTGTTTAGTTTATTTTATTTTTGCATTTTATGTAAAATGATACATAAATATATTTGAGTTCTTAAAAAAATAAAACAGAAAGTGCAACAATACTATGCAGTGAGAGGCACAATACCCCAAAGGGTTTATCTAAAGGCTCCACCTAAGTAAACAAACTAAGATAAAATTAAGCCTAAATACATAATATAATTCAATCAAAACTGGCAAATGTTCATTTTAAATCAACATTCTAGATGCATTGTGGTCCTGTCCAGTGTTTGTTATATAGAAACAAAATGTATGTTATATAGAACAGTCAATGTGAAAGACTGACAGTATGACAAGACACATGAAAAATCCAGAATATCACAAAAAATTATCACATTTTTAAATACATGTTAAAATATGACTGTTGTATTGCTTGAAAAGGGAAAAGTGTTTGAAGTCTTAAAAAAATACACAGCATCTCATCCGTTATTTCACCCTTTTCTCTAGTGTCCCTTTTTTTGCTAATAAATGCAAACAGAAACAATATTTTTTCATTTGGGCGAAATGTTGATAGCAGTTACAGAACGAAACAAAAAGGATCATTTTACCTAAACACATACCTAGAAATAGTACATTGTCAAATCAGAAAAAGTCTCTTATTTAATCCGCAGCTGTATGTGTGCACAAGGTATTTTAACATGTTTGTTTTGTCATGAATCATGTCATGCTGTATCATTTAATGAGAAAGACTTTTAACACATATTGTGTTAGCTATTGCAAAGAAATAATAACAATAATCAGCTGTGGTGATGGGATGTGTTACCTTGGAGATGCAGGCAGGACAGTACCAGTCTCCCTCAGGGATGTTGGTGATTTTGGGTTTGTGGCAGTAGGTGTGACATCCTTTATCACAGCCGTCACACAGCAGAAGCAGATCTTCATTATCACCTTTTCTGCACAACTGACAGTACTGCAAACAAACAACAACAACAACAGGAGCTCAACAACTACATGTGTTTATCAACAGACACTTATATATCTTATGACATAATTACAAATTAGAAAATGGAAACTTCTTACGTTGCATTTATTTTCTTTATTTGTTGATAATTTCAAAATAAATCCATAATGCTGTCAGTCCATGTTTCATCGTGTGTGTTTTGTTCAATGAATCTCACTTATAATAGTTAAGTGAGGTCTAGAGAGAGAGAGAGAGTTTGTATGTGTACAGGTGCATCACAGGAAGTGACCTGACTGACCACTTTCATGATGGATCTCTCCCAGGCAATGGATTTCTGCAGCTGCTGTAGACACATGGCCAACTGAGAAGAGCAGCGGACATCACCCATAGCCTTCCTCCAAACCTTCATCCCAGGAGCGATCTCCTCCTCTCCCCTGTACACACACACAGAGATCAGCCGACGGGTCTGACATCATCACAAACACACAACACGTCTGTGGCACGATCGATCTCACACCCAAACACACATGAAGAGTGCAGTGTACCATGCATTCAGAACACATGAGAAAACATCAAGTTCTGGAGTTGTGAAAGAAATTCACAGCTGGAAAGCAAAGTCGGCACACTGCCCATTACACCATGCAGCCAAAAACAGAAGGGTGCAGGCGGGGGGGAAACGAAAACCAAGCACAAGAAACCAAAACCGAAGCTGGAGCAGGGTGAGAGCGGATGAGCAGAGCGGCTCAGCCCCGGCCCGGCAGACAGAGGAGAGAGGGAGAGCATGAGGAGGAGGAGCAGAGACGAAGGCCGCCAGTCCGGATGACCTACCCTTCCCCTCCAGCGCTAGTGGATGGAGCAGGTGCGGGCACAGTGACCGTACCCACATTATCCAGTTTGATCTGGATGGTGGTCCCTAAGGGGCTCCGCAGGTACCTTCTCTCGATGTGCCGCTCCAGATCGGCCAGTCGCGTCACTGCGATGTCCAGCGGGTTGTCGAGGCGACGGATCAGGCCCTTCTCCAAGCACCGCTCCTCCTGGGACTCCGCCCCCGGACGGGGCTTGGGGAGGAGCTTGTGCTCGTAATAAACCAGGTCTTCTCTCTCGGACTGCGGATCCGGGTACGCCCAGCCCTAAAGCAAAGGATTATGGGAGATGTTAACCTGCTCGCGCGTGACGCATGAAAGCCGCCAAACGTCTGTGCGCTCACCTTGACCTGCAGGCTGGCCGACGTCACCTTACGCTCCAGTTCCTCCACCTGCTGCAGCAGAGCGATGTCCGTCTCCATGGCCTGCTCCTCCACACACCAGTCCCGCAGCGTCTCCACGGAAACCTGACCCTCGTCCAGCTCCGACACCTCCATGACTGCCACTGCCAAACAAAGCGCTCATGAGAACCCGCCCCTTCATCGCGTCTCTGTATGTTTGAAAGAGTTTGTGCTTGGCCTCACCATCTTTGTTCTTGTTGCAGGTTTGCGTGATGAGCTCGATGGATTTCTGCAGTTGTTTCTGGAGTCCTCTCTCTCGGATTCCTCGGCTGTGGAGAGCGTTCATGAGAGCTTTCAGTTCCTCCATGTCCGTCACCTTCCACCAGCCCAGCAGCATGGCTGAGAACACACCAAAACACATCAACAACAGCGAGTGGGTAACTCTCGCTGTCTTATAATTCAGCAGTTCACTCACCCTCGGGTATGGGCAGAGGTTCGGGGCGATCGTGGTTTTTGGGAATCTCCAGCGCCGCAGGAGACGTCATCTTCTCTCCGGTGGGAACAGGAGAGCCGCTTTTGCTGGTGGAGACGCTGGGGGCCGGGTGAGGGCTGGCGCTGCCCTCCGCCGACGGGTACATGTGCAGGGGGCTGCTACACAGGGGCAGATTGGGGCTGATGACCCCGCCGGGCCAACTGAACATGGACAAACCCAGGAGAGATCCACCCGACTTCACCTGGAGGAACACGTGGAGAGGTAAGTATGGTCACACTAGGTTAAACAGGTCAAACAGCCTATGACAGACGAGCCTGAGCGTTACCTGTATGCCGGCGGGCGAGGGGTTCAGAGGACCTGACAGAGAGAGCAGCTGGTGATGATGATGTGGAGAGGAGGTAGATGTCGGAGGAGGAGTTTTGGGCTGGCTGAGAGAGGTGTCGTCGCAGGGCGAGCGAGGCAGCAGGCTGAACCAGTGGCCGCTGCGCTCGCCGAGAACCCTGAGCAGTTGATCTGTGGGCAGGAGCTGGGCATGCGGCTGCAGGACATGCGCCGGAACGCTGAGCTGCAGAGGAGGAGGGACGGAGTGCTCCGGGCCCGGGCTGCCGCTTTCGGTCAGCTTGGAGGTAGTTGGAGAGCGAGCCGGAGATGATGCTGACGTGGTATCCGTGGCGACAACCCTGAGCCCTGCAGGTGTGTGAGGCAGTTCCTGGCAGGCGGGGCTCGTTGAGGGGAGGAGCTTAGGTGGCTGAGGGGGCGTGGTCACGGTCTCTGTTCCCTGAAGTTCTTTGAGCGGGGAGAAGCGCATCTCTTTATCTGTTTCCTGATGGGGATGCACGAGTTTGTCCTCCTGTTTCAACTCCTCCTCCTTCACAGGTACTGCAGGTATCTCCTCCTCCTCCTCCTCCTCCTCCTCCTGATGTTCTGTTAACTCCTCCTGCGGCTCTTCTTTCACCTGCACGGCCTGAAAGTTCTTTAATCGTTCTCGTTCTTTCTCCAGCTCCTCCAGACCTACAGAAGAGAGGTGCTGAGTCAACACTTCACACAAACTGATGCAAGTACTGCTGATGAGAAGTATTTGCCTACAAATGCCCCCAAAGTGCCCCTTACCTTCTCCGCTCTCCATGGCCTCTATGTAAACCCCTCCACACTGAGGCAGGACCCAGTATCTGCGGCGGTATCTGTCCTGACCGTATGACATGGACCTCAGAGCGTGAGACGACTCGAAGAGCTTCCGGCGGATCAGATTCTGCTGCTGTACTCACAGAAAAACACACATGTGACTGACTGAGAGAGAGAGAGAGAGAGAGAGAGAGAGAGAGAGCGTGTCTTCAGTCATGATGCCTTTCTTTACCTTTGACAGCTTCTCGATCTGTTTCTCCAGCTCTTCAACACTTGTGGCTGGATCTCCCTCGTCCTGACAACACACAAACACATACAACATCAGTTCAGATGTCACCACGCAACACATGTCTGAAACCAACCGTTCTTACCTCATCACACGTCTCCACCTTCTTGCCCTTTTTGGTGTCTTCCTCCTCCTCATCATCCTCTTCGTCTGCAGCATCATCACTGTCCTCATCTTCATCGTCGTCCTCATCACTGTCCCCAGTCTTCCTCTTGCGCTTGTGACCAATCACAGAGGCGCCTGCAGCGTGAGGCTCCTCCCCTCCGGCGACAGCGTCACGTTTTCCGGTGCGTTTGGCGTGGATTGTTTTCATTCTGCTCAAATACACACACGCGTGGCTTAGGTTAGTTTGTCTGGTTATGTTGAAACACGTATGTTGTATGTAAAGAAGATTCTCACTTCTTCAGTTTGGCCTCCACGATACACTCATCCTTCCTCAACACGTTCATGTGCTCCAGACTCTTATCGATCTCACTGCAGACACACAAACACACATCACATCATGAACTCATTGATCGGTGGTTTAACAACAGATCACTCATATATATATATATAACAATTGTGAAAATGATATTTTGTTACCTGATGACACTTTTGCTGCAGGCCACCTCGTTGACCAGGAAGGCGAGGACAGATGCTTTCTGAGCCGGTGTGTGAGCCTGAAAAGATTTGGTCCTGAGACTGCGACTGAGATCAGTGAGATCTGTCTGAGCGCAGTGAGCCTCCATATACTGCTGAAGAACCTCAGACACGTTATCTCGGTTTAAACCCACATTAGTCAAGTGGTCACCCAAGATGGACTTCGCCTGAGACCAGACAGAGACACACACACCTTTATTTTTATATTCATTTATGTTCATCATTTTCCATTTTCTGCTCTGACCAGTTCATTTAATATATGAACTGCATTTTTTGTGTGGGTTGGACACTGAGTAAGGTTATATATGATAACAGATGTTATATTTGATTTGTCGACTGGCTCATGTCAGGTGTTCATGTCTTACCCTGTGTCCTGGAGGTAACCCCGGATCAGACACAGCCGACGAGAGCAGTCGAACCAGCAGGTCCTGCACTTGACCCATGCTGTTGCCCAGGTTGAGCAGTCCCTCCTGCAGGACACCCAGCGTGGGCACCTCGGACACCTCCATCCCCAAAACCTTCCCGAAACTCCGCAGGAACTGCACCAACATCAGACAGTCCGCAAACACACTGCCGGGCAGCACCAGACCATGAAGACGAGGAATCTCAGGAAGCGCCTGTTGCACACACAGAGAGAGAGAGAGACGAACAGTTTGTTTAAAACAAAACTAACCACTAGATGGCAGTGTTTACAAACATCTGAAGTGATATAAAAATATAAATAAATATTACTTAAAACTTCAACTAAAAAGTACAAATATTTTTTGTATAAATATAATTAATAACAGCAAATAAATCTAATAAAATGAAAACAAAAACAAAAACAATTAAACATAAAAATAACAAAATGACAAAACTACATAATAAAATTGGTAATGAATTTAATTAACATTAACATTAAAATATAAAAATGTTATTGAATAAAACTGATAACTAAAGAAGTAAAATAACTATTTTTGAGCGTTCTGATTGGACGAGTCTTTCAGTTAATGATGAGTGAAATGTATTAAATGAGGTTTTATGGCACATTAAAGACATTAAAGGTTTATGAAGGATTGTTAAAGGAGCAGTTCACAGCTCCAGCTGAAAGAAGAAAAGCAGTTTTGACATTCCTCTGTTTTTTCTTTCGTTCTGATGACGAGTAAATAATTTGGGAGAATGATTCCTTTAAAAGCGCTGGTGTGAGGTCTTGTTACCTTGTGATCCGTCAGACACATGTCCTCATTGGGCTTCTTCATCTCTCGGATCATCTCCAGCTCCAGCCTCCGGAGCTCCATCTTTCTCTCCTTGTTGAGTCGTTTCTCATCTCTCTTCTCTTGCCTGAGGCGTTCCCGGTCCTGCGGGGGGCAGAAGAGATACTTCACTAACCCACCGGACTGACGGCGGGGGATTAACGCAACACCAGCATCAAGAGCGTTCACATCACACTATTATGTTCTACAAGAACACTTTGGGGGGTTTTAGTGTGTGGAATGAGGAGCGTTCAGGGTTCTTTATTCAAATGCTTTGTTCTGAGACATTCAGAGAGTGAAGAAGCCGTGAGACGCGGAGGGAAGGACAGTCTTCATTTCTTTCTTTCTTTGGTTTCGCTCACCTCAGCTTTTTTCCGCGCCTCCACCGCTTTCATTAGCATAACATGCTGTCTTCTCCTCTCCCTCTCCTGAAAAGACAAAACCATTCCATCGTTCAGCTCGGGACAGCACGCAACACACCAAACCAAATATAAAAGCCAGAGACGGGCGATAAAACTGATCAGCGTGGTTTAGCACAGAGACACAGAGAGAGAGAGAGAGAGTGTGTGTGTGAACGGACACATTGCGATGGCTGGGATGAGACAGCCATGTACACGTGTGTTACGGCTTTATCAGAAGACAGGAGAGAAGAGAAGGCAGAGATGTGATGGGCAGGTGAGACGAGGAAAGCTGTCTTCAGTTAGATTAGCACAGCTACTGTTACAAGCTCTTAGCAATGAGAACATCTCCCTGTACTTCAGTCTTCTGGCCATACACAGTCTCATTCACTAACTCTGTTCATGAGGGGAAAACCCGGGTCAAGACGATGCAGACAAGCCAAAAAAAATCATCATTTCTCACACGTTTGCATTTATAAACGTTATCAAATGGAGGAATACAAACTACACGTGTGCAAAACTATCAGACGTCAGACATCCAACTAGAATCTCTACACAAAATCTACAGCGCTTATTATAAATCAGCCTTAACATGTGATGATCTTTATTATTATTATCAATGAAGGACTTCTACATCTTTCAAGTGGTTTTCAAGATCTGGGAATATAAGAAACAGACTGTCGCCACAAGTGCCAATTAAAACATTTACACTGCAAAAAATGACATATTTACTAAACATTTTTGTCTTGTTTTTAGTGAAAATATCTAAAACTTCAACAGGACAATATATAATTACTTGACAAGAAAAGAGACCTAAGATATTTACTCTGGTTTCCTGAAAATGAATAGAAAAATGAAGTAAGTTTATGGTAAAAACAAGCATAATGGGCTGAGAAAAATAAACTCGATTTTTGTTTGACCTTTTTCTCAACTACCTGATTGAAGTTTCTTTTCTCAACACATTGGCAGATTATTTTGTTTGTTCTCTTTGATTTTTCTCCTTAAAAAGAGAGTAAATATCTATGGTCACCTTCCTTGTCAAAAAAGCGCATCTTGATTAAAGAATGTTTAGATATTTGTACTACAAAACAAGAGAAAAAACACTTCATACATTTTTTGCAATGTACATGAATAAAATAAAAGATTTTGAGTTGTGGTCTATTAAAAAAAGAAAAACATCGACCTATAAAATCAAAATAAAAACAAAATGTGAGCAAATCTTTTCTGGTGAAAGCGGTGAGAACACTTGAACACTCTTATTAGTGAATGAGACCCACTGTTCCTACAACATTAAAGTCAACATGAAATTAAATGAACCTTTTTTGACTTTAAAGCACGTTCATGCGAGTCTTGCGTTTTTAAACATCAGCGGGGCACCACGCAGGATAAGGTTTGGTTTCGAGAACTCTTCTCAATAAAACATTTCATGTTGACTTTAAGGACTTTAAATCTTCATATCTGAACCACAGATGACATGAAATGTACGACGGAGAGAAGCTCAAGTGTCCTTGGCTTCTCTCAACGGTCAGGCACTATGACCTTTGACCTGCACTGATGACCTCACAGGGCGGTACAATCAGCGCAGTGCAAATGCAACGTGTGGACAAACACTCTGCCACATCACACACACATCACACACATGTACATTCACAACAATATTCACTGGGTCGACACGTGGAATGAGGGTGTGTGGCACGTTCCACCAATGAGAGTGTGTATTCAACAGGCCTCACAAACACACACACACTTACACATACACAAACACAGCCACAGGCCCGCTGCATCAAAGCCGGTTCTCTCTCATTGACACACACACACACACAGCAGATGTAGGCGATGCAGTTTGTCTTTTGGTTCTCGGTTTTTGCTTTACAAGCCATGCAGAAGGAAAATGTAGTTTTGACAGCAGCCAGCGCTACATTTCAACATGTGCCGCTATGACATCAGATCACAACCAGGAGTCACGATGCGAGTGTTAGATGTACAGAAGATGAAACATACCCATACCATATCTAGTCTATGCCTCTCCATCTCCTGAGAGAGAGAGGTGGCAAAGTATTATGAGACAGAAAAAAATGAATAAATAAATCACAGCGTCATTTCAAAGAAGAAATCCAAATCAAACTTCAGCCTTGAACCCCAAAGAGACAGAAGAGCCCAGTACCAGAAGCATGAGATTACCCCGAGAGATACAAGACACAACCCATTCACGAAACCTGTCAACAGCATGTCCACATCACATTTACATAACCCCGCCCCCAACACTAAACACAAACATATACTATTTCATCAATATTACATAAAGAAAAAGTATTACGTGTTTTTTTAACTGTGACAATAATTTATTTACATTTGGTCGTTCTTTATTCCAAAGCGACATTTTTTTCACTTTTGAAATATTTTTGGGGGGTTAGATTTTCTTTTTTCAGTTGTGACTCTTATTACTGTAATAATTTACTGCATTAGAATAAAACAATGCAATATTTTTCTTAAATCACTACAAAAATACCCCTACAATATACACTGTGAACTGAATATATTGTCTAGATAATGTCAAATGGAAATCTTATTTGAGACATTGGAAATGTGATGTGGACGTTTTCTTCACAGGTTTCATGAGATTCTCCCTCTGGTGTGTGTACAGACTGATTTCATGTGCTTTTGTTTTTACTCATAATGCAAAATAACACTTCTTAATACTGTATACACACTACTGTAAACACTACACATGATCTGTATCCTGTCTAAAAACATCAGAATGAAGGGTATAAAGGGTCATTATCACACACACCTGGTGCTTGAGAATAACAGCCTGTTGACGTCTCATTTCTTTCTCCTAAAAACACACAAAACATATAATACATGTGACATTCATCAATTGTTTCTTTGTCCAGAATCAACTGTACACTTAACCTTGATACTAACACAAACAGAATGAGATTTACCATCAGTCAATATTCTCACTAGAGAACATCTCGACGTGCGTGTCTGATAGGTTTAACACAACATGTCATCCATAACATAGTTTTTTTCTGTGTTCTGAAGGTGTTTCAATAATTGTCAATGAATTATTTTAATTAAAACAAAAATATAATTGTGATAAAAAAATAGCTGTTTAATTAAAATGAATAGAATAGAATTTTGTGTCATTTAACAGGAGGTATTTAAAATATTATTTTTATATTAATTCAATTCAATTCAAGTTTATTTATATAGCGCTTTTCACAATGTGTATTGTTTCAAAGCAGCTTTACAGGGCAAACAGGAAAAACAGAAAAGGTAAAACACAGCACAGTGCATTGTATTTATACAACGAGTAAGATCATACTAATAAATAATATATAATTTCTAAATAAATAAATAAATGCAGTCTCCCGGTGAGCAGGCCAACACTGCCCTGCTGTGGCGAGGAACCCAAATATATTAAAATATTATTATTTTTTGTTTCTCAGTCTATCCTTTTCCTTTTCTTTTTTGATGATTGAAATTATTTGAATGCTGTTTGTTACAATTTATGAAGTTATGTTTATCTAAAAAAGCAATTAACATATTTAAAAAAATTAGACTAGAATAGAATTTAATAAAGTGATTTTTAAATGCGTGAAATAGCCTGAATAGTGAAGAAAAGTTGCATAGGATTTATTTCGTAGTTTTGATGCGTTTACTTTTATACTAACTAATAATCTTATGTTCCAAAACTTTGATTGACAGTTTGTCATTGTGTTATTTATCATGTGAATGAAAAGGTATATTCAGACATTATTATTTTTAGAATTAGAATTGTAAAGTTTTATTTAAAAATTATTATTGCATAAAGTAATTTATAGTCTGTTTAATATTTGACCTGTGTTTCTCTCTCCTTTTTCTTAAATGTGTGTGAGTGTCGGTGCTTGAGTGTCAAAACCTTTTGTTTTTATTTATATAACTTGTTTTGCTTATAGTCAAAATGTTTCATGTACAGCTGCTTTGTGAACAATGAAGATAGTAAAAAGCGCTTTATGAATAAAGTTGACTAGACTTGACATTATATGTGAAATGGTTTTGTTTTGTGAAATACATGTGACATTCATCAATTGTTTCTTTGTCCAGAATCAACTGTACACTTAACCTTGATACTAACACAAACAGAATGAGATTTACCATCAGTCAATATTCTCCTAGAGAACATCTCTACATACACATCACAACTCATTTGAATCATCATTTTTGTCCACACTGGATGAAGCGGTGCGGAGCGTTCGGTGTAGACACGGAGTACAGTTTAAATTTGAAAACCTTTCTGAACGGAATATAATCCATCTCAAACCGATCAAAAATCGCCTACAAATATAACTATTCATGTTATTTGATCAACTCGCGGCAGTTTGTACGTGAGAAGATGTGGAGTGCATCTCATATAGTGAAAATCCAGATGTCAAACTCATTTCCCCTCACAGACATCAGTCAAACGCAGCAGACGCGCTCTTGTTATACATGAGGAATGTTAATGGTTTGCTGGAGTCGGGGGGGGGTTAAGGGGGTCGGGGGGTGTGGTGTTTCCACGGTGACTATAGGTAATAGATAAAATAGGTGCAGCATCTCCTCTCGCTCCAAAACTGACCTTTATTCTCTTCTCCGCCTCTAACATTTTGGCATTGGCAGCCTCTTCTCTTTTTTTCCGCTTTGCCTGCCAACATAAAACAGGTCTGGGGTCAGAGCCGTGCGCCGCTACGGGTATAAACCTAAATGAAACATGCTAAACCAACATCTGCTTTATTTATACCTCCTGCTAACACACAACACAAACACACATAGGAAAGCCCGTCCGTCTCTCACGGTTTGACATTTTGAGTGTTTTTTTGTGTCAGAACGGTTCAGAACTATTCAATATTCCTCTCTGGTCCTGACAAGAGCAATATGAAGGCAAAGGCGAATTAGCCGTAAATTTCAATACGTAATTACAAACAGGCAGAAATCCTGTTCTGAATGACTTGCCGAGCGTGTCGGCTCCAATTTGATTTTGGCCGGCTAAAACACTTGTGAAGCTTCTGTAATTGGCTGCGTCAAGTAAACAGTGTCTTCCCACCGCTACTTATGCAAGAACTGCCATTGTGTGAGGAAAAAATCATTTTTTTATGTCTAATTTACCTCTGCTTTGAGACACGGGCGGATTTAATATTCAACGACCGTCGACCAGACCAATTTAGCATTAGTCTCCAGAAACATTCAAAAAAGCCTGAAATGTGAGCGAGTGATTCTGCCGTCTCCATGTTAAACAGCGGCCGCGTGTATTTTAAGAACTTATTTCGTCCGCAGTCTCTCAGTACCTCCAGAATCTGCTGCGCGCGGACTTCCTTCTCCATGCGGATCTGCTGAATGCGCTTTATCTTTTCCTGGTGAGAGAGAAGAGAAACGTCTGGTAATTAAAAGTGCTGCTGCGCATTTTAAGAAGTGAAGCGGAGGACGGGATGTGACTGACCTGCTGTTTGAAAATCTTCATCTGCTCTTTATGTTTCCGTCTCTCTTCTGCGGCCATGATGGCTGTAAGAGACATGCAGATGTTTGAGTGACGTGTGTATGAGAGATCTGTGGGGTCTCTGTGTGCGTGTGTGTAGGGGTACCTTGTTGTTTTCGGGCCTCTTTGGCCGCCCGTGCGAGCGCCTGTTTCTCCAGTTTCCTCATCAGTTTCATCTGAGCGGCCTGTCGGGCGATTTCTGCCACGAAGAAGCACAAACACAGCTGTCAATATTCTACCATCCACCCCGTGAACTCTCTCTTTAGGGGCGTTATGAAGAATCATATTGATGTAGGAGAAAACTTCCCAGCGTTCCATATAAAAGTGTGAACTGTACCCTGAGCCTCCAGTTTGCGCAGCAGTTTGGCCTCGGAGGGGTTTGGGAAGTCGCTCTCGCCCAGATTCGGGGGACGGCCCTTTCGCCGCCGACTGCCCGAGAACTCACCGCCGCCCCTCTGCTGACGCTCTGACCCGGGGGGACGAACCCGTCTCCCCTCCATAGCCAGAATATGAGGGATGACCTCTTCATCTTTCAGAAGAGACCACTGCAGACCCTGAGGGGAGGGACAGACGCGGGTCAGACTCATGAAGACGGCAGTAAAAACACAGACACGCATCACTCAGGTGTGACTGTAAATGATCAGAACACAAGCGCTTTTCAATCATTCCAGATCACTGGCAGATGAAAAGAAAGGAAATTCCGAACACAAGACAGACAAAACGTGAAGTATCGCCCGATTATTTCACCCAACTCCCTGCAGTTATAAAGAGGAAGACTATTGGGGTTCAATCAAATTCCCTCTCCTGGTCAAGATGAAAGAGAGATCCGGAGAGAGCGACAGAACCAGACAGAGAGAAAAAAACTGAATGTAAAGAATCAAAATAAATAAATAAAGAGGAGATGAAAGGCATTCACCTGGGGTCCTTCTCTCGCTTCATAGAAGTCACCGACCCTTACTTTTGCACTGAAGCTAAAATTATTGCGTGTGATGTCAGTTATTCCGTATCTGGACAGATACTACAGAAGAGAGAATATAGTGACGTTAGCACTAGGAAGTTGTCATAACAGTCCACAGCTAGTGAAGGAAAACTGCTGATCTTACATCAGTTACTGCTAATGGCACACGGACAGAGGAGGAGGAGGAGGAGGAGGAGAATCTTCCAGGGCTGTGTTTCCCAAAAGCATCGTAACCTTTAGTTGATCTAGAACCATTGTCACCAATAGAGTTACGATCAACGTAGGCGACGATGCTTTTGGGAAACGCAGCCCAGAGCGTTTGAGAGGGGGGGGTCACACGAGAGTTGGGGGTCAAAGGTTACCTTTACGACATCAGGGTACTGCCGCAGACGCTTGCCGCACGGGGCGTAGTATGCGACATCTCCCTGCAGTCGACCGGCTACTGTCTTCACCCGCGTCTCGCGCTGCCAGCTGACACAAAAAATATTTCAAGATTGATTAATTTACACATGGACGCTTGATTAAACCAATAAAAAGTAAATTCTTCAACAAAATAAGAGTTTGTTTTGAAAATAAATCGGATGTATGAATTTGTTTATTTTGTTCTGAATATTGTGATACTATTGTCATAATTATGGTATCAAATCATGAGCCGAGTGCAGTGCTGTTTATATAAATGTCAATAATCAGTAAGTGTGTTATGGTGTGTTGTGTGTTGAATAGAGCGGGTACAGTGTTTACTCATGTGTGGTGTTAATGAGATGTTTATAGTGTGATGTGAACACAATGATGTGTAGTTACAGACCATGACTCATGTTTAAACCTACCCCATTTCCAGAGGAACCCGTAAATCATCTTCATTCATCACCCGCTTCCTCTTGCCAGAGCCTGAACAACACAACAATACACCAGAGAGAGATTTACACACACAAACAATAACATCAAACACACACACAGGATTACACCAACAAATAGTGTCATCAACCCCACACCTGAAGAACACACACATGTTTGATTTCTAGAACTAGATGTGTGCCCGTACTAAACTAAACATCACAACAACGGTTGCAGAGGTAATGTAATGTGGTTGCTATGGTGTTCTAAGTGCGGTCCAATCTCTGCTTTTTTTTTTTTGATTGACAGATGTCAGATTCTGCATCCACTGCTTGTCTATGTGTAGAACTGAATCCTCAGATATCATACTATACTGTAAACACTTCTGTACTGAAGCTGAACTGAATCAGGTTTAAAGAATATTTGTTCATTTGTAACCCAAATAAGTGATAATATTGATTCATGCTTTAGCAAACACCTCAAACAAAACCTCTCAAGGCACAAACTAACAAACAGGTAACGTGATCAGACAGAATAACAATCATTCCCATCACATCTCTCCTTCACATAACCGTCTGCAAACTGAAACTTCTCCAAAAACACCTCATTACACATCACAGACTCCACACGCTTCACACCAGACACGCTCCGGCTTCATTAAAATAAAACATTTCATTCCATCGCGGTGAGAGATGCTGAACGGCGTCCAAGAGCCGATCTGTGTTGTGTTTGCTGGATTCGTGAGTGTTTTGTATAACAAATGTCTCTGTAAGCTTGAGAAGGAAATAACAGATGAAGTCAGATAAACACACACACACACACACAGGTGATGACTCCATGTGTCCGAGCTAACAGGTGAACACAAACACTCGTCCTCAAACAGCTCCTGTTACTGGATACATTTACAGAAGGCGTCTAAAGCCGGTCTAGTCTAAACACACGAGGAAGACATCAGTAATACAAACACTTGAACATTGATTCTGTTTTATGTGTTTTTAAATACACGCCGGACCAGACTCAGGTCTGAGGATCCCAGCATCCTTTATTCATCTAAAAATATCCACTCATCACACACAGATGTTTTATGAGGACATTCCATTGATTTTATATCAGGCTTATTACACGGCTCATTTGAATGCTTGATTCTGATGGGCTAGTCGCGACAAGGGTTGTATATTCAAATAACAACCGCTCAAACTATTAACACCTTGTAACTCAAATGATGCAAATAATTTTGAGAGTGTCAGTTTAATATTACACAAAATATAAATATGTCTTTTAATAACATAAATGACATTATATGATGTTAAATGATTAAACCAATTTGCCTGTTCGTGACGTTTGAACGTCGTTTCTTACTTTAAAACAGCCTCACACAGGTCTGGATTCAGTAAAAACGAGCAAATCAAATATTTCAAAATCACATTTTATGTCCAGTTTTTTTCTCATGTGGCAAGTAGCCGTGTTATAAGCGGGATAACGTACAAGCAGCCGGCTGTAATCGTGAAATAAACCCCTTCAGTGAGATACAAGATCCTGATCACACTGTCAGGGATTATTTCTGTGATAACAACCGACCGCCTGTACATTATCACTTACATATGATATATATTCCATCCCCTAACCAACACCTAAACCTAACAATCACACAAACCTTTTAGCATTTTTTAATTTTCAATAAATATCATTCCGTATGATTTATAAGCTGTTTTCCCTCAAGGGGACCAATAAAATATCTCCACACAGTGATGAATACCAGTGCACACACACACATGTGGTTCTCATCGTGGTGCGGTGTGATGTCATCAGAGGAGATTACCTGGAGAAGTGCCCACAGAGTAGGATGAGGAAGGAGAGCTGTGATAGGTCAAGGCACCGGAGCTGCTCACGATGGTGGGCGTGGCCACACTGGAAGGCTTAATGACTTGAAGGTTGAGTGGCAGACAGTCAGACAGACTGTGATTGGTGGATGAGTTGAGATGAGGGAGTTTCTGAGGACTCGTCTCTCCGTCTGCGTTGGTCTCCCCCACTGACCTCTTGCGTTTCTTCTTACCACCTTCAGATCCGTTCAGCTCGCTGTCTGAGTTACTGTCGGATTCTGAGAAAGAGAGAAAAGCCCATGATTCCTGGAAAAGTGTTTACTGTTGACACTTGACCCTTGACACTTGAAACCATATTTACATCCAAATACTGAACGTGAAAATAAAGTACAGGATACAGTAAATAATGCTTCTGTCATTTAGATTCAATAGAAAGTGATGCTTTTAATTATTAATATGTTTAATTATGTCATTAAATTAACCTAAAATAATGTTGTTACAATGTTCCTTGAAAAACTTGAGGCATAAGAATGACTTAAATCAAACAAAAGTAAAACTGAAGAATAAATGAAAGCTTAACAGTGACATGAGAAAATAATCGACATAAAAAATACAATTACAATATCATGAGACAATAAAATGAAGCTAAAACTGATACTAATGAAACTTCAAAATAACGTCAAAATCACCTGAGAGACTGTCGTCTGAATCCTCTTCGTCATCATCTTCCTCATCCTCCACATCATCATCCTCATCATCTTCATCCTCGGCAGAGTCGTCGGACTCTTTGCTGCTGGGCAGCTCTTGTTCGGCTCCGCTGTGATGAAACAGATCCACCAGAGACTGCACCAGGTGTTTCTGGGACAGACCCCTCCAGGCCTCCAGCGCTTTGGGCGTCTTGCTCTTGCGTGGTTCGCGGGCGTGGTTGGGCGTGGCGCTGGCGGGGCTCTTGCGTCCTCCTGTGCTGAGGTTAACGGGGAGATCCGAGCGAGGTTTGGTGGTGAGGGCCAGAGGAGCGTCCTGCGTGCTCTGAATGACGCCGTTGGCCTGAGCGAGCGCCAGCAGACGGTGAGGAAACGACAGAGAGGAGGAGGACATGGCCGACGGGGGTTTGGTCCTGCCTGAGGCTTCAGAGCTGTGTTTGACAGAGAGAACGGAGGAGGATGGCTGTGATGAAGACGAGGATGATAGCACCCCTGTCCTCTTGTTTATCTTAAACTGCTGTTTCTTCAACGGGAGAGGAAAGGGCTGGTCCTGAGACGGGAAAGTCTGTACGAGAGAGAGAGAAAGAAAGTCAATATCACGGGACTCCATTTGGATTTCACAGTTTAAGAACAACAATAAGACGGGTTTAGGTGCTGATTGTGCTGGCCGTCTTAAAGGGACACATCCCAGGACCCCAGATTGTTCCAAACCTCTTTACATTTCTGTGTTTTGCTGAACAAATTAAAAAAATTCAGATCTCACCCCTCATCTACTGCCATAGTAGGGAAAATACATACAATTCATTTGACATTCTTCTAGATATCTTCCTGTGTGTTCAGCAGAACAAAGACATGTATACAGGTTAACACAATTTTTATTTTTGGGTGAACTGTCTCTCTTGCTGAAGAGAGAGAGAGAGAGAGAGAGAGAGAGAGAGAGATGACCTGATGCTTCCAATATATCTACATATCATTATATTACATTATCCCTTTATTCTGATACTTAAATGAATAATTTACTTATGTTCATCTTTGTTTAAACAACTCCATTTCTGTTTTTAGATATTTACATATATTATAAACCACTTTCAGTTGCACTACAGACATCACACTTTATTTTGTTTCATAATTATAATTATCTTTCTTTTCGTTTGTTTACATTCTTGCAATATTTGTACGCAGCCCAGCTGCAAATGCATTGATAATACGTCTGAACATTTAGTCATTCCTATAAAGCTAGATAGAGAGATAGAGAGAAAGAGAGAGAGTGAGAGCGAGAGAGTGAGAGAAAGAGAGAGAGTGAGAGAGGAGAGAGATAGAGAGAGAGACAGAGAGAGAAAGAGAGAGAGTGAGAGAGAGATAGAGAGAGATAGAGAGAGAGAAAGAGAGTGAGAGAGAGAGTGAGAGAAAGAGAGAGAGTTAGAGAGAGAGAGAAATGTCGTGGATGGTTGCCAGGGCATTGTTTGGTGGTTGCTAGGGTGCTCTGGATGTTTGCAGTCCTATGATATTCTGGCCTTGAATGTACATCTAAGGGATTTTTTCCAAAGTATGTTAAGGGCAGAGATACATCAATAAACCTCTCATGTTTCATGTCTGTGGTGTTAACGGTGCAGTACACGTTTTTATTTAAAGTTAATAAAATCCTGCATGAAACTGCATTACATCACAAACATGTGAGGAGAAGACATGTTTCTTAGTGAAGTGTTTATAAAGTGATGCACACTGACCATCTAGTGTCTCACACAAGTACCGATGAGAAGAGAAGAAAGCTGCTCTTTCTCTCCTTCAACACACAAATAGTCTCTCTCTCCTCACACTCCTGACCTTTCAAACCCAAGAGACACATCCAGAAGGCCAACAGCACCCTAGAAACCACCAAGATACAGACCCAACTGCCCAGACTGATCTCAGAACGAATGAAATTGTGGCCTCGAGGAAGACCAGATGAAACTGACGGGCCGCCCCTCACCTGGTTCAGTCTGTAATCGGTGACGTGGCCCAGAGAACTCTCCAGAATCTTCCTGCTGGTAAGAGCGTCCAGTGCCGGACCCCGAGGATTGTGAGAGGAAGCTTGAGATTGTGCCTTCAGGGAGGGGGTGAGAGGAGGCGGTTTGGGGGAGGAGGAAAGAGGGAGGGGTTTAGGAGGGGAGGGCACTGAAAGAGGCTTAGGGGAGGAGCATAAGGAAAGAGGGAGGGGCTGATGGGGCTTGCCGGAGGCTGCTTTAGGTAACGCTAGGGGTTTGGGGGCGGCTGCCAGGCCGGTGGATTGGATGACGCTGGTGTGGAGGGGTCTCTCTTTGACTTTGTGACCCGGCGGAGAGAGCAGAGAGGACTGAGAGCGTGCCGGAGAGGGTGAAGAGCGGCGCAGGTGAACTGGAGGTGAGGATTCCAGAGGAGCGCCACGCTGCGAGACGCCACCAAAGTCCTGAGGCTCCGCTGACCGGCTCTTTTCCTTCTTACTGAGGCCAGAGTGCGACGTCACAATCTAAGAGAGAGAAAGAAAAAAAGAGTCGATACGTTTATTGCCGTGACCACAATGGATTTTCATAACAAACAACGAATGCTATCGCTCAAATTCATGTCATTTCCACGACTCACTTTCATTTTCTTTTTCTTTTGACGTTCTTTCTCAGAGTCGGACTCCTCGCTGTCTTTACTCTGATCATCTTCATCTTCATCATCATCATCCTCTTCCTCTCCAAGATCATCGATATCACTGCTGCTCACCCCATCACTGTCCGTATCCAGCGAGGATCCGGATTCGCTCTCGCTCACGGCGGATCCCTCCGTCTGTTTCTTACGGGCCTTCTGGATTGGTCAGAGCAGATGTCAATCTCGAGTCCTCTCATTAAGACAGTCGGTCGTGTGTTTAGCGAACGCTTTGTGATGACATCATACCTTCTCTTTAGTTTTCTGCGAGGGCTTCTCCTGCTGAACATCTCCTGTGCTGTTGCTATGGAGACCGGTCTTGCGGTCGCGGGCTTTGGCGTTGGGGGTCCGGCTGTGCTCCGGGGCTCGGAGAGCGGGGGAGGGGGACGCGGCGGCCGACACGGTTCCTTTAGCCGCAGATGGCGAGAGCGAGCGGCCGTTCACGGCTCCGTTCACACCTGAGATCAACACAAGACACATCAGACTACAACACTTATACATGTAACATCACATTTATACAATGATAAAAAGTGTTTTGTTATTATTAGGGCTGTCAAAATTAACGCGTAAACGCGAGATGATTCATTTCTGGAATTAACGGCGATAATTTTATTAACGCATTAACGCATTCCCGCCATGTTTTACCCCCAATTCAACCCCCGCCGCGTTCATTCCTCGTCGCGTAAAAAGCATGGGTGACACGAGCGAGCTGGAGGTGTCGGAAGAACCCGTTGGCCCTCTTGATGGACAAGAACTGTAAACTGAATAATATTGTCGAGGACACGGGCCTCGCAGAATTTTTGAAAGCGGCAAGTTTAGACGCATTCTACAAGCTACCGTCGAGAGGCACAGTGATGACTAAAATCAACTGACGCTGAAAAGAAAACGAAGGAATAGGATTTGGCTTCATCGGAATATGTTGCTTTGACAGGAGGCCACTGGACCTCCGTTACTAACAACAATTATCTGGGTGTGACGGTGCATCACATCACTAAAAGCTGGAAAGTAATGTCGTTTGCTTGAACCTTAATGAAATCAGAAGAGCAGTCACTTTGTAGAGGTATGTGCTCAACAGTTTCATATCGTGGCAAATAAGTGGAAAATTGAAGAAAAAAACAGATTTTCTCGAAAAGAAAAAACTATCCATTCACTTATTTGCTAAGAGCAATGGCTAAATTGCCAAAGTTGTTTAGAATTAAAATAGTTTTTTGGATTTGACAATAATAAAAAAGATGAGACAAATGTAATATCCTCTTCTTGTCATTTATCTTACTGTTCTGAGAAGAATTTTGAATTTTTCAATCATATTTAGTATTGTGATTAATCGAAATTAATTCAAGAAACCTTGTGATTAATTAGATTAAAAATTTTAATCGTTTGACAGCCCTAGTTATTATTAAATAAAGGGTTTCTCAACAATCTACAAAATGTGAGCATCCACGTTCAGATGGAATGATTTTGAGATGACGACAGGAGTGAAGCGTGGATGTTTGTCTCATGTGATGCTGGAGGCAAGAGCTGAAGGCCGTGATGACTGAACTACATCCGCCTGAAGGCGACATCACTTCTGTTTAACTCACGCTCATCTCATGAGCTTTAAACACCTTCATACCTTTAGACGACTGACTGCTCCTGTTTGGGGTTTTGGATGTGTACGGATTGGCCTCGTGGTTGTGAAGGGGCGGGGCAAACATGGGGGGCAGGCTGAGAAAAGGCTGGAAGAAGGCTGGAGGGCTCCGCCCATGAGCCTCTGCTGCCCTCCACCATTCTGAGGAAGAAGAGAATAAACAAAGACACGACACGAGTCAACATGAGACTAAAACAACACACACACACACTCAGGACATGCACACGAACACGCACACACACGCACACACACACGCACACACCTGAGAAAGCTCCCAGCTGCGGGTGAGCTGCGAGGGCTGCAGACATCCCCAATCCTCCCAGACCACCAAACTCGTGACGGACCGTCGTCGGGGACAACAGACCGAAGGCCGGGTGAGCCATGAGCGGGTACGCGCTGGGCAATGAGGTCATGGAACTGACGCTGAAGGGCTGATCACTGCCCGTCATGCCAAACAGAGGACCTGTACAACAAACACACACATTCATGATCACACAATTATACAACAACAGCATTCCTGCACACTGACATTCTGGAAAAGACAGAGATGTGGACTGAGGATCTCCTAAACTAAAGTCTGTAAACCATCCTCCAGGAGACAATAATAACTGAGATGACATCCGTGTGTGTGTGTGATGTTCATGGAGACAGTTTGATGGCTGTTAATGTTAATATAATCACAGGTTTTTTGACAGCGTTTGATTAATAACTATGATCAAAAGAAATGAAAGTGTCGTGAGAGACAGAACGAAGACGCCCTGCGAGATGCTTCTGTATCTTCCTGAACATTCTGTGAGATATCACCACAGCGCGCTCGATAAATCACTTCAATCTCATGTTTGACATTGCGCGAGCTCTCCGTATACATGTTCGTAAATAATCATCGCCGTCGTCATAACGATCGCATCCGTTCTGGGATCGATCTGTTCTGGCAGAGCTGGTGCTGCCCATTGTCTCCTTCATGAGTCAGATGTAATTTCTAAGCCGCATATTTCATGCAAATTCAATTTCCATTAGCAGCGCAGGAAAGAAAAGAGCGGAGAGAGAGAGAGAAGTGAGGATGGGAAACACAGAAGAGACGCGAGGAGGTGAAGACCTTGACTTTACAGATGGTTTGATGTGAAGGAGGAAGGGTTTCTATTGTTCTTCTCTTGGATTTAGTCCACTTACAACATGAGCAGAGCTTTCTTTACAGTCTTAGAGAGACTGGAAATACTGACGTAAATGAATCAACAACCATCCCAACAAACACTAAACTCAACATACAACATGTGAACACCTGAATAACATCTGTGTGTGTGTAAATGACCTCTTCATGTGACTGATGTGAGTTATACTTTAAAGTTGACAATGAACATGAATAATCATGACACTTAAGTCCTTCATGTTAGTGCGGCAGATTGTGAACACAGATTGTACAAACACACGTGAGTCATACATTCATGTGTTCATTCATGTTCGTGACACGTCATGTGGTTTAAAGGAATCAGAGTCATTTGTTCATAAATCATAAGAAACACTTTGATTGTTTTTATTTCAGCCAGTAAACTCCAAGTAGAGGAATGATGTTTTCATGATGCGTCCTCTTTTGATGAGAAGAGAAGAGAAAGGAGACGGCTTTTAGTTTTCTAGCTTGAGGCCTCTTCTTTGTCTCACGCACACACACACACACAGAGTGATGAATACACACGCTTAAATGTACAGCCGGCATGTTTACCGGCTTGTCCTGATATAGAGGACGAACTGAAGGAGACCGAGACGGAAGTCAAGATAAATGAGAGGAAATATCCCCCAAAAGACCATCAGCAGCTCCTGCTGGCACACACACGCATGTTCACACGCGCACACACAGACTTGCAACACACACACATGTACACACAGACATGCAACACACACACACAAAGTATGAGAAACGTCAGTTTCATATTAATGCGCTTTCAGTCTGGAATAATTAAATCATCTTGAGAGGAGCAGAGCAGAATTACAGGATTACCTGATATCCTTCTTATTTTATCTGCCCCCCTCCTCTCCTCCCCAAAACACCTTCAGTGTTCTCCATCTTCTGACACAC
>CM017905.1:24678485-24683485 GCA_008369825.1 Triplophysa tibetana | reverse complement strand
CACACACAGACCCACACACACACCCACACACAGACCCACACAGACTCACACACACACGGACCCACACACGGACCCACACACAGACCCACACACACACTCACACACAGACTCACACACAGACTCACACACAGACTCACACACAGACCCACACACAGACCCACACACACACTCACACACAGACTCACACACAGACCCACACACAGACCCACACACACACTCACACACACACTCACACACACACTCACACACACACACACACACACACACACACACACAGACCCACGAGCGTCTCGCACTCAAATATACTGCAAAGAAAATAACATTAACAGTTGTTAGCGTGTGATTTTACACGGAAAGAATCTGTTTTCAGGAGACGTCTGGATACTATGGATACTAATCTCATGACAAGATTCAACTGTTGGAATCGTTAAAGAACAACACACAAGCTTTTGCTATTCTGTCATTATATAAACACACACAGACACACACACACACACGCACAACGATTAGATCTCAGAGATGGAAACGTCCACAGAATATCAACTAACAGCTCTCACCCATGAGCAATTCTGGTAAACACAAACACACAGGCAAGCACACAGACGCACACACACACACACACACACAGACGCACACATAGACACAGACGCACACACACACACACACACACACACACAATCATGCACACACACAGACGCACACACACACACACAGACAATCATGCACACACACAGACGCACACACACACACACACACAGACAATCATGCACACACACAGACGCACACACACACACACACACACAGACGCACACATAGACACAGACGCACACACACACACACACACACACAGACGCACACATACACACAGACGCACACAGACGCACACACACACACACACACACTGACGCACAAACACACACACACTGACGCACAAACACACACACACAGACGCACACACACAGAAGCAGACACACAGACGCACAAACACACACACAGACGCACACGGACACACACAAACACAGACGCACACACACACACACAGACGCACACAGACACGCACACACAGACGCACACACACACACACACACACACACACACACACACAGAGAATGAAAGTGTCTGCATACAGACGTAAACAGTGAAATGGGCCCAATTCACCCATGTAGCTCTAAGAACCTGTCTTTCACTTTCTCTCGTCTTCTGGATCATCCCTCCATCATGGTACTCTGCCTCCTAAGGGTCAAAGGTCACCAAGTCACGACCCTGCCAACTCAAGTTCATGACAGGTTTCTTCTAAACGAGTTCCCCAAGTAACCTTTACGACACTGCTTCTCAGAAAACACACTGGATTATATATTCTCATTCCTTTACTAAACCAGTCAAAACACTTGAAAGAACGATCACATGACGCTAATCAGCAAATCACAAAAGAGCATTAGGATGGGTGTGTTGACGCTACATTTATCTTAATGGAGAAACAGACAAATAACATCCTTCTTTTGATATTTGATCATTTTTTCATTAAATGTTAACAAATATACGATATTCAAAGCTGCAATCACTGCACAATGCATCTACCACACAAATCCATCTAGTGTGTGTGTGTGTGTGTGTGTGTGTGTGTGTGTGTGTGTGTGTGTGTGTGTGTGTGTGTGTGTAAGTGTGTGTGTGTGAGCCCTTTCCAGCGAGTCACTTAGCGCGATTGGCTTAAACATCATTGGTAACAGACGAAGGCCTCAAAATAATTCATAACAACAGCCGTGATTAGCACAATAATGCTATGTCTGGGTATTTAAGGATCCAATCCTGACTTCATTATCAGAAATTAAAGCAGCTTTAGCATCAGAACGACTCTGGTTTAATAGCTAATGAGCATCTTCCACTGAGTCACCGCATCATAATCTCCATGTGCCGTCTAATTCATTTGACTCGGTGCACACGGCCAATGAGATCCAGGAAATAACAGGACGACCCAGATCCCACCAATCAGCCTATCATATGTTAACTGTGATCCGCCAGCTTTGCCTTACGTGTTCATCTACCAATCTTCCGTCGGCCGGTAGAAACGTGAACTCCATTCTGTGAACGTGCAACCAGAGAGAGACAGTACATAAAGCTGTGTGTTATTTAATTTAACCTGAAAATCAATCATACACTCCTGAGGCAGTGAAATATACTGCTGAGGCTGCTGGCTTTCACATAGAGTGTGTGTGTGTGTGTGTGTGTGTGTGTAGAGCTCATAGAGAGAGAGAGGGCACAGAGTATTCTGTGGGTGTTTATCAGTAATATAAGTGTGAGTTTGTCCACCTGACTGCTTTTATAAAACGTTTCCATGTTTTATATTATTTGTAGTCAAACTATAATAAACACAAACCGTGTTTTTACTCTCGTTACTATAGTTTCTATAGCACTACAATAATATTCAATCTGACATTTTACTACACATTTACTATAGTAACTCCTAGAGCAGCTCGATTATGACAAAAATCTTAATCAGCATTATTTTGGCCAATATTGAGATCCCGACTATTTAACACAATTACTTATTAACTTTTAAAACAACATTGAAAATGTAAAAACTTTGCTTTTAAACTGTGAATTCAACTGAAGAATAAATGTAAAGAAATATCACAGCTGAAAGACTGTAACAGAAGGGGTGCGCTGTGGATCTGTACCTCAAGGAAAGAGAGGATCATTCCATACTGGAATGTGGCACAATAATAGTTTTACCTCCATAATTTTGTTTTTGTAATTATCAAAGGCCAAAATTTACGTTTTCGCTTATTTTCGATTAATTCCACAGCCCTAGTAAATCCTCGGTTCATTTTCCTAATGGACAGTAAAACCATCTAAGAAAACCCATAAGAAAAATAAAGCAATCTATCCAGAGAGTGTGATGGTTACTTTTAGAAATAAAAATATCATTAGCTCGGTGTGAAAACAATAATAACAAGTAGTGATAGAAAACAAACACGCGTGTGTGTGTGTCCTCACACGTCTCACTTGTTATGGCCCGTGGTAACAGATGGCCAACGCTCGCCAGGCTAATCTGCCAACAGAGTCGTCAGCATGGATCAGTGCTAATCAGAGCGCGCCAGCAAACACGTAACACAAAGACTCCGTTTCCTTCCACCGACGCGCTCCCGCGTGCCTGCAACCTTCCCTGCGACCTGCGGCAGGGGAGCGGCGACCTTTGACCTTATATCTCTGCCAGCTCCCTGCTGCAACGGCGAGCGTGCTCGTTCCTGCAAGAGGCGTGAGGTGAACACACAGAGACACCTGCTTTCAGATGCAGAATGTGTGTGATTCTCTTTAAGCAGTGTCCACATACATCCATCTGCACCTCAGGCGCTGATTGGCTCGGACGCAGCGCTGCCACGTCATTGGCTGGAGAGGTTTTCCTGAAGCATGAGATGGCGTCGCCTGTCGTGAGACAAGGTTGCTTGGTGACACTGGCAGTCACGCCATCATCAGCGTCCCAGGATGCACGGAGGGAGAGAGAGAGAGAGAGATGTGCAGCAGTGTGCTAAAAACACCAGTGTTTAAATCAGAGAGGGGAGGGCGGGCGGGCGGGCGAGCGCTGAAGAGAAATGATATGTGGGCGGTGACCTTTACACAGAGGTGTGGGATTCACCTTTCTTTCTTCAGCAGTGAGTGAGAAGCTCTTACATTAAACATGCGTGTCTTCATGTGTGTGTCACAGGAATGAATAATCCACAGCTCTTTAAGTTAAACAGGCCGGACGGGTCGAGCGGATCAAGATGGCGGTTTCCTGCGTGCGGCGAGTCGTCCGGTTCATCCCAACACAAGCAGACAGAGAACATTGATCCCGTCATTACACCTTTTCCTCCACGACAAACCGATCACACTGAACGCCTACATCCACAGATAACCTGCACGGCAACCTGATTTACAGAGTGTGTGTGTGTGAGTGTGAGTGTTGTGTGTAACCAGAGACCGTCAGCTCAACCCACACAAACAAAGAGCCTGTGACAGATGGTGGAAGATGCATGCTGGGATACTTCGGCCTATCGTCCGTGAGCTCCGGTGAGGAGTCACCAGATCCGCTTCCACAGCAACACAGATCCACAGATACACCGAGAGGATTGTCTGGACGCACAATGTCACACAAACAACGCAAACTGAGACCTGAGACACACATAAGAACACATCCTGTGCACACATGTGTTTTTAAACTCTCTTCAGCTGTGAAATGAGGAGACTTGCTCACACACACACATGCTCACACACTCACACACACACACATGCTCACACACACACATGCTCACACACTCACACACACACACATGCTCATACACACACACATGCTCACACACACATGCTCACACACACACAAGCTCACACACACACATGCTCACACACACATGCTCACACACACACATGCTCACACACACACATGCTCACACACTCACACACACACACATGCTCACACACTCACACACACACACACACACATGCTCACACACACATGCTCACAAACTCACACACACACACATGCTCACACACACATGCTCACACACACACATGCTCACACACACACATGCTCACACACACACATGCTCACACACACATGCTCACACACTCACACACACGCTCACACACACACACACACACACACACACACATGCTCACACACACACACCTGTTTACTTCATGACCTCTGTTATAAAACATGCGTGTTACACTGTGATAATCGCCACTGTGTTCAATGACACGTGTGAGCTGATTGGTCCATTCAGACGTGTAAAGTTTCCCTCTAAATCTGCCGTTCTCTGACCTCCAGAAGCTCTCAGCGGAGCCGTCGAGCATCATCACATGTTTGTCTTCACTGTGTGTGTTTCTCTCTCGGTGTGTTCAGATGAAATGTGCACCCTGTCTACAAGTCATGTGACGTGATGGATACAACATCATCACTCCAGCTTCTGTTAAAACTACTGATCTAGTTCTCTCTCATCACACTGCTTGAGTGTAGACACAGA
>CM017905.1:24599629-24674629 GCA_008369825.1 Triplophysa tibetana | reverse complement strand
TTATTGCAGTATCTGTAAGTGGAGTCTGAATCAGCATGACCTCAGACCACGGCCAGAGCATAAATATTAAATTCAAGAAGAAACAGCGAGGGATAAATGGTTAAACGGCAAGAGACAGGCACAGAGGCGGAGGGCAACAACGAAAGGGGCCCATGACAGACACTTGCGACACTCCATTCCCTGCGTGTGTGTGTGTCCATCAGAGGTAATGACTCTCACCAGGGATCTGCAGCACACAACAGGGTTCAGGCAGGGGTCCATTACACCTCACGCACACACACACACCATCCAGCAGGCCTGCAGTATTTGTATCAAACAAGCCTCTGACGCACAACAGCACACACGGCACCGGCAGTGAAAACAGAGCCACGAGCAGGATTTCTGCTCAAGATCTCTCCAGCAGGAAGTATGAGCTATGAGCCGTCCCATGAGACGCCTGGCCAAGATCTGTGCTCATACACGCTCTCTCTTTCTCTCGCCACCCTCTTTTGTCTCTCTCGGTTTTCTTTGCGTTTTGTATCTCTGCTTTGTATAAAACACCAGATTAGCTGGTTACACTCAACAAACTCGTATCCATTTTGTGGAGAGAAATGTCATTTCCTCTGCTTTATTTTCTCTCTCCCTCCCTCTGTGGGAGGCTGGGAAGAAAGTTTGCTTTGAAGAAAGAGGGTTTAACATGTGCGCTAATAAATAGCCGCTTTGCCCCGGGCAGGAGTAAAAGAGCTCAAGTCTCTCATCCATACGGTCGCCGGCACTGTCAGCGATTATATCCTCCAGTTCAGAAAACTAAAGAGCTGGATAGGAATGTGCCTTAACGCCTCATGTCCTGACAGACCTGATTTTACTTTCCACTTTCTGCTCTCAGAAGAGACTGCTTGATATTTTCAACATCCCTAAACTGTTGAAATTCCCTTTGGGTGTCCAAGAAGCGTTTTGTTCTCGTTCCTTCCTTTCTTTCCTTTATTCTGTGAGACAGGAAAGTTCATCCCTTCACCCGATACTTCTGCAACGCCAAGGCAAGAGTTGTTTGGTTTCTGATATCATTTAACACTTTACACAGCTGCGTTAATGTCTTAAAAGAGTTTCACTTTTTATTTGCTTAACATTTACTCCTCCAAACATAATGATTTTATTTCTGCACAGAAACACAAAACGACTGGTGGAAGTAAGGCAGAATGTTAATGCTGTGTTGTGTTATAATAATAGGAATATTCTGATTAACATCTCCTGTGGTTTAGGAATTCAATGGCGAGTAATATGATGAGAGATTTTTCTTGTTTTTGTAAATAGCCTGTAAAAACAGCCTTCTATACACAGTTACCTTGTAAGTCAGATAAAGAGTAACGTTACCATGATTCATGCTGAAACCCTCGCTTTCACTAAATGAGCAGAGCTGCTGAGCACGGATGACCCTTCACGCTTCCTACAATTCCCAGAAATCAATGCTGGGATAGAGCTTCCATTAGCATTATTGATGGTTAAGACGGTGACAGCGACTGCTGCCAATGATGTGTAGCCGAAGAGCTGAGAGCACGTCTTTGTCTTGCTGTCTTTGTCCGTCTATTTTCTGTCTGTCTGCCTTCTCTCTTTCTCTCTTTTCACGACTGTCTCTGAAACCTAAAAATAAAGCCTTCATAGGGAGTATATAAAGGGTATCAAATCACTTCTCTTATTCACGTTTGGAACATCCCATCTAGCGCATTATTTCCTTTAGAAAACATGACTGAATATCTGAAGTCATTTCGCTTCTCAAGTGTCTTAATTTCAGATTTTTTTTCAGAACCAGAACACAAGACAAAACACAAGGTAACAAACGAATGTTTCGCAGTGAAGAATGCCTTCATTTGGTGATTTTTTGTAAAACAGTACAGATGTATTATTTGCCGCCTACGTTATCCCACAACAGCAATGGATAACAAATTAAAAACACCAGACAAAACAATTAAAAGAAATAAATTGAATCGTAAATAATTACTGAAAAATTACAATTTATGCAACTTATGACTAGTTTTCTATACAACATAAATATGAATCTAATAAATGATTGTTTTTTATATGAATTTGTTCTATATCAGGGTTTTTCACACAGGACTTAATGAGTTGATAAAATGTATAACTACCATAGTTGTTTTTATCACTTAAAAATAAAGTTAAATTGCAAAGAAACGTTACAGGTTAAATAATAACAAATGAATCTAAAATACTAATGATTTTTGAAGGTAAACATGCAAAAGTTCTGTTTGATTATTGAAAAATGTCCTTAAATTATTTACTTGAAGTACCCCCTGAGATTTTGTGTCAAAGGGGTTAAAATGTTCCTGTTCTAGATCATCATAAGTGATGTGAACAGTGATCAGAAGTCTGACTGGAACCAGTTTTCTTAAAAGGCACCACACACGCACACACACACACACTCGCACACACACACTCGCCCACACGCGAACACACACACGCGAACACACACACCCGTCTCAGACAAAGCACTGTCTCTACACACAGCTGTATGTTCACCTGAGGCAGCTGTGGTCTGCTTTCAGTCTTTAAGCGCTGCACACCTCAAACACGTTTAAGAAACGTCAGTCTGAAAACCGCCTTTGGAGTGCTTTGTTTCAAATAATTGGGAGGGAAGGGGGTGAAGAGAGAATCTCGCATCCTAGCGACGAAATTAAATTAGGTTTAAAGCGTCAGAAAGCGTGTTCACCCTTTTCGGTTACGGCTTTCAATTACCCATAACAAACACAGAAGTGCATAACCGTGACAAATGACTTCCACTCTGCAAAACTGGTCTTGCCACAATACAAAGTCACAGCAAGAGAGACAGAAGATTATAAAAATCCACGACACCCAGCAATTTTTAGCATTGTCATACAAATACTCACTGAGTGGGAGTGTCCTCAGCTGTGTGACATCACTGCTCGACCACCTGTAAGACATCAGAGAAGAGAAAAATGTGACACATGTCATCACTAAACAGTCTCATAAAACAGAAGAGCTAAATAAAGCTCCGGGGAGAAAGTCTGAAAACTCGTTCGCCATTGTGTCTAGAGAACGATAGCGAGTGTTTACACCCAACCTGTGGCTGCCCGTGGTTTAACGAAGAAAACACAAACACAACTACACAAAGATAATGACGAACACTTTTACAAGCCCACACATGAATGTGTGAACGCTGGAACACACTCCTGGTTCAGGCCTTTTCCTGCTAAACCTGTTGGAAGAACAGCAGAGCTCTGAATCTCAGGGTGTGTGTGGGATGATTTTTCCAAACACGATTGCAAAAAACCAGATGATTGTTTGTCTCAATGATCAGCGAGACACACGGATGAAACCCAATCAGATAGTTTCCCAATCTCTTCAATCGCGCAGAAAACACAAAACAAATTCCCACCACAAACCAACAGCAGACACGCTGCGGCCGGACAGTTAGTTCCTCTTTTTAGTTCTTTAAAACATTTCCTTCTGGGCTGAGATTTACACGTCTGGAAGAGTTTACCACTGTTTGCTGCACGACAAGCGAGCACCGCGATTGACAGCGTCCAGGCGTCAATCAAATACCAGCACGGCCAATCAAATGCTGATGTTAAAAGCAGAGATGGGAGAATTGGAGAATGGCGAGCGCACCGGCGGGGGGTTGATGGCGTTTTGGTCGTATCGTGGCAAAACACTAGAAACCAAAGTGAGTATTTATTAGTTGTGCTGAAGCCAAGCACGCTCACCAAACATCTCCATCATCCCGAGGACCAACTAATCAAAAACGTCTCAACGCTACATTTTTATCGACTCGCCTAGAGGGAGGAATTCAGATGAAATGATAACGCTCCCCCTTCGGATAGAGCGCAAAGCGAGCGCAGCTGTGAGGACGGCGTGCGAGGGGTGGGCTCTCTTTCAATCTTATTTTTCAGCTTCAGGTTGATTTTCCTACCGGAGCGGCCGGTCCTTTAGGGAGCACCTTGCCACGACTGCAGACGTTTAGCTCAACCCTTCAGAGAAACACAGGCAAGTCCCGACAATCTATCTCCTGCAGAATCGTCTCACCAGTCCAGTTTCAGGAAACCGATCCCTAAATAGAAGTGATTCATCTTTTTTCATACAATATGTGCACACACAGCACAAAGGGACTTCTCTTTCCTTTTCACATCTCTCTCTCTCTCTCTGCTGTATGATTCAATGTGGCTGCAGGGCAGAGTCTTTTATGGCTGTATTATGCCCCGGCTGAAAGCTGACAAAATGGAATCTGTGTGTGAGTTCTGAGACGGGGAAAAAGAAACGGCCTTGGACCAGATCTCCTTCTCTTCTGTTGATACAGAGGACCTGTAAACCTATTCTTTCATCATTAGGCCAATTGCAGTTTATCCGGGAGAGAAGGAGGGGCGAGAGGGAGAGATAATTGCCTAGCGGCTTTGAAAAGAAAAAATGTACCAGGAAACACTTCCTCAAAAATGGCCACCAGACAATTAGCTCCATCTGGGTGGGTTAGAGAGAGAGAGAGAGAGAGAGAGACATGGAGAAAAGAGAGAGATATGGAGAGAGAGAGAGTCATGGAGAGAGAGAGAGAGAGAGAGAGAGAGACATGGAGAGAGAGAGGGAGAGAGAGAGAGAGAGAGAGAGAGAGAGAGAGAGAGAGAGAGAGAGAGAGGAGAGAGAGACGGGGTGGTGGGCACATAACTTCAACTGCTCACACTGGGGGTCATCACTCACACGCTAATGGAAGAACCCAACACACACTCAGTCACACACACACACACACACACTCAGTCACACACACACACACACACACACACACACTCACATACACACACACACACACACACACTCAAACACACACACACACACACACACTCACACACTCACACACACACACACACACATACACACGCACACACACACACACTCACGTACACACGTACACACACACTCACACACACACACACACACACACACACACACACACACACGCACACACACTCACTCACACACACACACACTCACACACACACACACACACACATACTCACACACACACTCACTCACACACACACTCACACACACACACACACACACACACACATACACACGCACACACACACACACAGTCCTCTTTGAACAAATTGCTAAACACTGCAGTAATTTTGCTTTACACTGATGGTAAAAGTTCACCGGCGCTGCACAACACCACAACTCGTGACAATAAGGCCAAATTAATATTCAACCCATTTCCTATCCTTGCTTTCCTTCACCTTTGAAGTCTGCTGGAAATGAAGACCAGATGGAGGCAGAGGAAGAACAAGAGAGAGAGAAAAACACTCGTGTGTGTCTCCACATGAAATAGAGCAGTTTTAAACAAAGGTGGAACATGTGGCAAAGCTTCAGTCATCAGCAGAGCGCAGAATGTGTTTTCGGCACTCCCGGATACGAAAACAAACAAACCAATGAAGGAAATGATCAGCGTGGCTTTGCGTTAGATTACAAGTGAACAAACGCTGGAAAATCCAGAGCTGTACAAGTGTTTGAGAGCAATTACTTCAAAAGTTTGTTTACTAATCAGCCGACTAAGTCTAAAACTAAACAAAACATTTGAGCCTTCTTGTGCTCGCATGAATTAAAACGATCTTTGTCAAGTTAAATGGGATCGTCATCTTGTTTTATATTAGTAAATACTGACAATCATGGTTTCAGTATGGGTGCATCAGTTAGCTTAACACCACATCCACTGTTGAGTTGAAAAACACAAAAAAGTCAATCAGAAGCCGTCGATCTCAGGTCAATCACTATTGATACTAATGAAGTGTTGAAGAATCCAAAGCATCAGAATAGCGTGTAATGAAACAGGCCTTGAGTTTTCTCCGTGTGAAGGTCAATCCTGCTGCCAGTGCAGCTGTCACGCCTTTCCTTCACACACACACACACACACATGAACAAGATAGTCATCTATCATCCCTGAGCTCAACACACGACCATAAAGCTCTTGTCATCAAGCCAACATCGCTCTAGTCAAGCAGCAGCCACCACAAAATGTCCCTCCCTCTTGAACTGAATGAAGCATGTGTCTCTATCAAATATTAAGAACAACAGCACGCTGCCTCACATTAAAGAAGATGTGTACGGGTGAAGATGTGTCATGACATGACTTCGGCTTGTTTTTTGTTTGTGTAGTACAGTGTACAGGGGTATTGAGTGGTGTTTTTATCTCAAGTGTCGTGGTGTCAGGGTTAGGATGGTGTTTTGTTGTCATTTTGAACAGATATGGTGTTGGGAAATGGTGTTGTGTCATATAGACCCCTTCAGAAAATGTAAACAAGGCTGGTCTTGAAGAACTTCCTGTTTCAGTTTCTAACATTCACATTAACACAAACATCACAGAATACTTTTAAAAGAACATTTAAAACCAGATCTTCATATTAAACAAATAAATATGTTTAAGTTTGAACATAAATGTACTTAGAAGAAACTCTGGACCACTGTTTACATCTTGTGATGGTCTTTACTGTGTTACTGGTTTGTTCATCTGTGGTGTTGGGCTTTTGTGTTGTAGTGTTGTGTTGGGGTGTTTTGTGTTGACCTTTGATGGTGCTTAAAGATGTGGTGTTGTGTTGTGTTTTGTAGTGTTGTGTTGAGTGTTTTGTGTTGTCCTGTGATGGTGCATTAAGATGTGGTGTTGTGTTTTGTAGTGTTGTGTTGAGTGTTTTGTGTTGTCCTGTGATGGTGCATTAAGATGTGGTGTTGTGTTGTGTTTTGTAGTGTTGTGTTGAGTGTTTTGTGTTGTCCTGTGATGGTGCATTAAGATGTGGTATTGGGTTGTGTTTTGTAGTGTTGTGTTGAGTGTTTTGTGTTGTCCTGTGATGGTGCATTAAGATGTGGTGTTGTGTTGTGTTTTGTAGTGTTGTGTTGAGTGTTTTGTGTTGTCCTGTGATGGTGCATTAAGATGTGGTATTGGGTTGTGTTTTGTAGTGTTGTGTTGAGTGTTTTGTGTTGTCCTGTGATGGTGCATTAAGATGTGGTGTTGTGTTGTGTTTTGTAGTGTTGTGTTGAGTGTTTTGTGTTGTCCTGTGATGGTGCATTAAGATGTGGTGTTGTGTTGTGTTTTGTAGTGTTGTGTTGAGTGTTTTGCGTTGGCCTGTGATGGTGCATTAAGATGTGGTGTTGTGTTTTGTAGTGTTGTGTTGAGTGTTTCGTGTTGGCCTTTGATGGTGCTTTAAGATGTGGTGTTGTGTTGTGTTTTGTAGTGTTGTGTTGAGTGTTTCGTGTTGGCCTTTGATGGTGCTTTAAGATGTGATGTTGTGTTGTGTTTGGTAGTGTTGTGTTGAGTTTTTTTTCGTTGGCCTGTGATGATTCTTTAAGATGTGATGTTGTGTTTTGTCGTGTTGTGTTGGCCTTTGATGGTGCATGAAGATGTGATGTTGTGTTTGGTAGAGTTGTGTTGGCCTTTGATGGTGCATGAATATGTGGTGTTGGGTTGTGTTTTGTAGTGTTGTGTTGAGTGTTTTGCGTTGGCCTGTGATGGTGCATGAAGATGTGGTGTTGGGTTGTGTTTTGTAGTGTTGTGTTGAGTGTTTTGCGTTGGCCTGTGATGTTGCATGAAGATGTGGTGTTGGGTTGTGTTTTGTAGTGTTGTGTTGAGGTGTTTTGTGGTTGTCGATGTCGATGCAGGATGAGCTCTAGAGTGATTGTGTTGTTTTTATGAAAGATGCTGTAGCTCTTGCTCCACGCTTAAATTAGCTGCCAGTGTTTGGATTACACCAGGGAGCTCTCACACAGGATTTATTCCAGCCTGCAGGAGCAAAGGATATTTCCATCTCTTCACACACACAGATCCACAAAACAAGCACAACGCTGAGATGAAACCTTAAAAGCACAAACAAGTCTTCAGTTTAACAAGGCGCTTACACACACACACACACACACTGTCTGGTTAAAGACACACCGCTCATTTCATTTCTCTCATTCTAGATTGTGTACATATGATTCTCTGTCATCCGTCGGAGGCCTGGAGATGTAGCCAGGTTTACAGACTGCTCATATTACAGACGGGTTTCACAGCTTTTCACCTATCTAACAAACTGTAGGAGATAATAATCAGATAGAAACAGAAAGAGAGAGATCGCGCAGCGTTTTTCATCCGTTTTTGAAGGATGTGTGAAATAACCCCCACCGAAGCTTCTGATGACACAATCGCACAGAAACTCACAGACGAAAGAACCTGCCACTGCCATTACAATTAAACAAAGAACCATCCGTCCATTCCAGCCTCAAACAAAGCAGCCCATCAAGCCGTTGCTTGTGCATGTGCGTTTAATCATTTCTAATGACTGAGACAGACGACCCCCCCAACACACACACATTTGTTGCGGGTCGGCGAGCACGAGGTCCTAATCCTCCGTCTGTAGACTCCAGGAACACACCTTCACATGAACACAGATTACAAGAGTCTTAATCCAGCCCTCTCAATCTGGAGATCTTCTTATAAAACCCCACGCTAATCCAGCAGAGGTTTGTTTACTCTTACCAGAGACCCAGTTTAACCCAGCCTACTTACTAAACAACATTTAATATGAGAGCTCAAGACTGAATAACTGCAAACCTCTTTTACTAAAAAAACTGGGCTTCAGGGTACGGATTTCACATTCACTGCAGTGCAAGAACGGTTTATCGTACACAAGAAATCTCCATGAAAATGAATTTATATGCGATTTCTTTCTCTATATGTCACTTGAATCTCAATGTTTTCATGCTCTCTCAACAGCTGATAATTCATGCACAAAACAACCAGCGGTCAGAATAAAGTGAACTTGTATTTATCATAGTCCGGACCTTGAGGTCATGGTTTTTCAAGAGGTTTCATCCGGTCTATAGCCTCAGCTGATAGATTCATCTCCACAAAATTACAACAAAATAAAAACTGTATCTGAAGGACATGCATTCTTTAACAAAACAGATATGAGAAGCGTTCACCCTTCTAAAGTTGAGAAGAATATTCATTTGTACATTAGCATTTTATTATTTGCATTACATCGTGTTAGTTTACTGCTCTGATGACCCGATCAGAACCGACCTGTGACCCTTCTGTCCTTATCCACATTAAACAAGACAAAACTCATCGAGTTGACATTCCGTCGATCTGTTTGTTGTAAGAGACGAGATAAAGACGTCACATAAAGTTACTTTACTAAAAACACAAAGAGATTTCATTTCAGTGGTACATAATGTCAGAATGATTCTTTTTCAATCCTTTTCTTCGTTTCATCCCTGTGGTTTTTTGTGGCTTCCCATTCAAATTAAACATTTAGAAATTCTTGCTGCACCGAGGTCCTCTTTGCCAGCGCAGCTAAAATGAAAAGGCTTTGTGGTGACAGTGACCAGATTTTAAATGCAGCAAGATCAATATATAAGAGGGGGAAGCTTGAGCGCAATCTCACAGCGTGTGTGTGTGTGTTTGTGTGTGTGTGAGGGGTCAAATACTGCATGTCCTGCTGTCTCAGTGCAGTAGATTCTCTGCCGTCCCACAGCTCCAGCCAAATCCCACCCAGCCCCTCTCTCTCTCTCTCTTCCACTTTGCCCTCTCCCACAACACGAGCGAGCATCATTCCAGCCATTCCTAAAATCTCTGCTATTTCTACTCAAGATGCAAATATAGCGATAAGCGCTAGAACAAATAGGCCAAACTACTGGCATTTCAAACATGGGCTCCATTATCTCAGCAGGAGGACTCCAGCGCCGCGGCACAGACAACATGACAGTCTCCTGGAGGGCAAACAACACCGGAGACACAGCCAGCATAGGGCGGAAAAAAACAGCCCTCATCTCTCCGGAATATTCTTCTGCCTGGAATCACTAATGCACTCAAACCCTCATTCAAGAGCTGAGAGAGAGAGAGAGAGACGAGCTTAAAGAATGGTTTCTGAATGATGACCTTCAGGTGTCGAGCACGAGATCGGCCTCGCTGATTAACAGCAGAACACGGAGCTAAAGCCCTGCCAGAAGCACACGCGCACGTCCGTACACTTCCAGAGCTCAATATGTACAGCGCTTCTACGAGGAGAGAAAAAACTCCCCCTTTCAGCTCGCCTGTGAAAAACAAACCCAACAAAAATAACCTTGAGTTTCATCAGGGATATTCTCACATTGAATGATAAACACAGGCCCCGGGGACGCCCCGGTGAAAAGCAGCTAATTGCCTGCTTCTGAAATTCGGCCTCACCGTCCTCTCTGTGTTTATCTGAAAACAGAGTCAGCCTGACGTGACCCTCTTCAGCTGCTGGTGGATAAACCCGTTCGCCAAAATGGTGACTCTCCGTCTGCTCTGTCTTATTACTACAGACCTAACGGTAAAGCAGACACGCGACGATCAACTCCGAGCACTAACGTTCAAGCTAAACTGCAACCGTCGCAACCCGCTGTTATGTAAGAGCCAACTGTTAAGAGAAAATCTACAATCAAAGCTGTTTGTTAATGACAATATAAATCATTAGCTAAGTGAGGCGAGATAGAGACACCGCCATGCCAACTGTCGTCCCGCGAGCAGAATATTTGTCAGTATTTACAGGATGATTTGCCAAGTGGTTACGTGCTCAAGGACGCAACCTGCACGGAAAACAAATACGCCGCTGACCTTCTGATTTGCAGTCTATTTGGGGCTGATTCATTTGGCAGTTACACGTGGCACACCGCGGGTTGTATAACGGAGTTCCGGCTCTTTAAATGACAGGTGTTATGATCAGGTGTGAACCTCTCGCCGCCTCTGACGTTTATAGAACGGTAAAATCAAACCGCGATGCGAACGACTCTACGATGAGCTTTCCAAAGTTCATTAATATCTATTTCACCGTTTACACCGCGATGATCAATGCACGCTTAAACGCCACGATCAATGGACACAAACAAGGGCCTCGGTCTTTCCGATAGCTCACCACCGTTAAATTCAGTTAATTAAAACATGTATTAAATAATTCACCTAAAAGAGATACTAAACCCTAAGACTAACCCGAGCGCTAATAATTCCCCCAATGGGTGTAAAGTGAGTTGTTACAGAGATAGGCATAATGTTATACGCCGCAGTCGACTGTAATATTGCCTAATCCAATAAGATGTCGAATGAAACCCCACAGAGCCATTTAGGAGTGTAAGACGCAGGCGAGGCTGAGCGAGTTAACTGCTCTCCGGTCGTGTGAGCGGAACAGACCGTACATTTAAATCATCTTTAAATGAAGCGCACCCATCAGTGCCCTGATTTGGAGAGAGGAAGCGCGATCATAAAGCGAGCTCACGTGGGAACACGTGTGCCAACATTGTGCGAGATTTCTGACAGCTTGCATTTCAACGTATCATTGTATGACACCAGATCTATCTAAAGATCCCCAAAATAAAGCTAATTCCTGTTTCTCATAGGCCTAACCCATATCCTGCCAGGAAAACAACAAACATCCTGAGCTAAGCTCTCTCTCTGTCTATCTAACCCTGAGCAAAGTTCTTCTTTTTTTCGCTTTCACAACTGCAGACATCCAGGGGTCTGGGTGTGCTTGAGAGAGCACAGTGTGAGATCCCTTCAAACCCCAACAGCACAAACAGGCCCTGACACATTTGTTCTCCCTAATTCGCGGTAAGAAAAACATTAGGCGCATAAGAGATGTCCTCTGCGCCCGGAGAAAGCACGCACACGCGCTTACACAAAGAAAGAGGAAAAAACACATTCGACAACAGTCATTTCTAATGGAAGGAGAGAGTGGGTGAGACTGTTCCGTTTCAATTCACTGATAGCGCTAATGGCTTCTTAGCGGTTCCATGAAATCAAGCAGCTGTCAAGACGATGCATCAGGAGCGGGAGGAAGAGGCGGCATTCCCACAAGAGAGAAGCATCACGTCAGGATGTTTGGCTAAACATCTGCTCCCCTGCTCTCGTGGCACACACTCTCAGACAAAGAAATGGGAGGTGGAAACACTGACTACTCCATCTGAGGCTTTCTGAAAAAACAACCGCCCGCATAATGACTACAGGCCAGCGGGCGAGATGAGACAGAGCCCAGGCCCGCGATGCTGAACAGACACGTTCCCACCATTAAACTGATAGTGAGCCTCAGACTGACCGCTACACTAAAAGTTCATGATGTGCACAACAGAGACTTTAAATATGTAACACACAGCCTTTGTTTGTTTGTATGTGTGTATGGTGGGGGGTGTTCATTCACAAACTCTGCGGTTTGTTTGAGTAAAACTATTTCGATCACTTTCTATATTTAATTACCCCTTAATCAGGTTACTAGGTTAAATTAAGTAAACAAAACCGTGTGCTGTTTGTGTGTGTGTGTGGATTTTAGATAGAATATCACAGGACGGTCAAACATCTTGTGAAAATATGTGAGGGGGAAATTACTGTTCACTTCGTACGGTCACACAGCAGGTCTATCAAAATCTTTAAAAAATATATAATTCTATATGACTTCTATAAATGACAAATGTCCTACATTCAGCAGTGATCAAAACATTCCCTTTAATCACTGAATAAACACAACAACAAAAGTTTTATAAAAAATAAACATTATCATTTTGCAAATAAATTGTCACATTTATATAAAAACTATTGTATGATTTCAATTTGCAACAAAGTATTTTACACCACTAAATGACATCATCATTATTACATTTCCCGTCGTGCTGATGTCATTCATTCCACCTGTAAACACCGAACCGCTAAACATCACGTAAAACCCTGAAGATCAAACTAAACACCCTCTTTTATTCGCCCGCTGTCATCACCGCTTCAAAACCACCCGAAAACCCCGAGTTTTACACCTGCGTCGAGCATGACAACAAAAATCGACGCTTTCTGGGAAAAACGTCACGTTTTGCTTAAACTTCACATGACGTCACCGCCGGTACACGAGACATTTCTAAAGTTTACAAGCGTGCGGGTCGAGTCCCGCGAACGCGCCACTCCGTCCGTTAAGATTCACCAAGATGGCGCGCGGCTTGTTGTTCAGAGGGCAGAAAAAATGGAGGATATTGTAATAAACACAAAGGGATAAAATTCAACAACTCGGCCGGGCGGCAGCTGCTGCTCTTTAAGGAAGCGACGGAGATAAGAGAGACGCGACGCTCCGACTCAACGCCCGCGACCCGCTCGCGCCAAGCGGCCGATTTCACGTCGAAAATACAACCGTAGAAGCTCGTAACAGTGTAGAATTTCTATCAAAAGCGATTGTAAAGTAAAGGGTTTTATCTTGTTTTGTCGATAAAGAGCTGTTAGCTTTTGCCATCATCTGAGAGACGGACATTAAACAGAGCAAAGGTAGCGTCAGCTCCTCAAGTGACTCCCGCATCGCCTCCTCAAAGAAGCCCTTTAAATCGCATATTACACGATTTTCACCAACCCGAACCATCGAGGGGAAGCGGTTCGTCTCTTGGAGCGTGTTTTGACACATTTGGGATGTTTACAAACAGTTTAGGTTTAAAAATGTAACAGTCAACACGCGCTCGAGACGCACAAAGGCAGATCGCAGCCCCGCGCGCAACATTGTGTCCGCTCGGAAAGTTTTGCGATAATCGCGGTCGCGTCGAGATATATATCCATATCTGCGTTCGAAGACGAAAGCGTTTCGACAACTTTGTCTCTTTTTGATAGCCTAAAGTACCGACCTGAGGAAAGTGTCGAGTTAGCTGCCCTCGCTAAAGAAAGCCAGCGACACAAACATTGATTCTCCAATGAAATAACTGAGCAATAAATTACAAACTTACGTTTTAGTTTGGACGCTTGACGTAATTCCGACTCGATCCAGAGCGAAGTATCGCTTGATCTTTGTTTTGCTGTTTCGTCGTGCTTTTGTGAGAGGCCAGTGTAGCAGGAGATGATGAAGAAGAGAATTGGCCAGTAATTGAGTCTCTCTGTATGTGTGTGTGTGTGTATGTGCGCGTGAGTGAGTGACTGTCTGTGTGTGTGTGTGTGTGTGTGTGTGTGTGTTTGTCCTTTCAGGGTTTATTCTGCCTCACTTCAAGGAATCAAAGTGACGTCAGCCTACAATACTCACACTATCAAACTTTATTGTTAAATCGGCGATTTCATGCCTTACATTTATTCACAATATTAATAAAAATATCAGATTTATGAAAGTTCATTTAAAGGTCCGGTTTGAACTGTAAACCACACTTTTCTTCTTTAAGTCAGTCAATGTTTTTTTTCGTTGTAACTTGTCATATTTGATGTTTGGACGTTTTTCCTGTTCATGTGTTTAATTTATTTTATTTTTCCCTTAATAAAAAAACTCATCGTCAATAAATATATGAATTACACGCTTTATTTTTAACAAAACATCTTTCAATGAGATGAAGGGTGGTCGGGTTTTTGTTGCTTAATTTGTGACGTGAGAAAGCGTGTTGTCATCTTTATGAAACTGCTTCACAGGTTGCATTCTGCACTTATTGATTATGGATCGTCTTCATTGACACTAGTCATAACTGTGTATTTTGAAAATGCATAAAGGCGTTTTTTTGGTTGTATTCGTTTTATATTAGACATATTTATTCAAATGATATAGCATCAAGACTACACATCAGCTCAGTTAGAGCATCATTTTAGCAGAACACAGATTCTGAAATAAAAAGACAATAAAGGTGATTTGATTTGAAGTGTATATCTGTACTGTAAATCACTTTGAATTCTGCCAAATGCGATAACATAACACCGTTTATCATTATGAAAATGTATTTCTAAGACTGCTTGTCGTTCACAAGCTGTCAGAGGAATACAGCGAGACATCGATGCGCGATCAAACTCGATTACGTTTGTCTCCAGTTACCTCCATAGCTAAATTCAGGGATTATGGATTACCCCGGCTAATCTGACCCTATTTCCCCCTCGATCCATCGGGGGAGCGAAACAAGGTGATAACGTTGCAGTTTTGACAACACAATTTCCGTAATCCAAAAGATAGCGGCATCCCTTAAACTGATGTCGAAAAGAGAAAAAAGGAACGGGCCCCCTCCGCGCTCGGGAGGAACTGAAAATAAAAGGCAGAATAATTGGAACTGTTACTTTTGCAACGACTCTCATTGATCTCTCATTTGAATTACACTCGGGGGCTAAAGCGAGAGGCGGCAGAATGGCCCTTTGCAGTGGGAGCCGAGCTGGGCACCACGAGGCAGACGGCCATCTGTGCCTAATTGTGTGCTCTTTCTCCCTGCTGCCGCTCTTACAATCAGCAACAGGCTGAGGGGGGCCCTCTGACCTAGACTGGGCCGGAGGGGGGGCGGCATGGGGCGAGGGATGACGGGGGTGGGAGATTATTTCATTGAGCAAGAAAACAACAACAAGGGGGGCGAGGAGGGCCACGCTGATGCTCCTTACTGAGAGAAGAGCTACGGGAGAGAAAAAGTGAGGGGCAACTCTTGGGAGTTTCACGCTTCAAATTTGCGCCTGCAGCTTGCGTCGAGGCTTTGCTTTGTGTTACGAGGGAAACCCGCTCGTTTTCTTACTCCGAGACAAGATAACATTTAAAAAATGATGTGCGCTTAAGCAGCAGTTAAAAGTTCTGATGTTGTTCAATTGGAAACATTAGGGACCCTGGATCACAAAACCAGTCTTTAGTAGCACGGGAACATTTTTAAAAAAATACAAAAATACATTGTATGGGACAAATTGATTGATTTTTACTTTTATGCCAAAAATCATTAGGATGTTAATTAAAGATCATGTTCCATGAAGATATTTTTTTTAATTTCCTACCTTAAATATATAAAACTTTATGTTTGTGAGTGGATGTCCAGCCACAGCGCCTCTGATTCACAATTTCAGTGGCACTTTTCTCAATATTATATTTTTTGCTCTCTCAGATTCCATAGTTTGAAACTGTTGTATCTGTGGCAGATATTGTCCTATCCATCAACCCATACATTAATAGAAAGATGAATTATTCAGCTTATCTCAATTTTGAAAACGTGACCCATAAGTTTTGTTGTCCAGGGTCACATTTCCAGACTCTCTCATGAATCACTGCTGAGATCGTGTCAAGTTTTTAAACATGTTCCGGGCATCAGAACGTCCACAGGTCGCGCACACCCGGTCTCCAATTTCTGCATTTCTTCATCGACCCTCGTGGCTCCCCCCACCTGTGGAGATGAAGCCGGGTGATGGTTACGGAGGGGACAAGCGGGCGGACAGCCGGGGATGAGATCGCCGGAAAATGGGAAGATGAGACGATTGTGTGCGCTTTCAGGGTGTCTGATCGCGTGTGGGGTGCATGTGCTCGTGTTTATCTGATCGTCGGACCACCCTACAGCCAAAATGAGAAAGCCCTAATTGTGTGTCTGTGTGTGTGTGCACACATGACGGTAATATGTGTCTAACCTCCTCCCCTCTTCCAGCCGAGGCACACGGGGGTTTGTAATTGTGTTGGTGGTTCTTCATTAGAGTCTGTGTGTTGGGGGTAGGGTGGGTGGGTGGGTGTATGAGGAGCTCGGGCTCTTAGGAGCGTGAGCCGCGTCATTAACGGAGGCTGGGCCTCTCCGCATGCATCCAGAATGTCAGCCGTACCTCGGTCATTTGAAACATAATAAGCACAAGTACAATGAGTGCAATGCAAGCCCGCTGGGGGAGGGAGGGGGTGAACACAGCTTGTGTCTTCTATCGGCTCGTTGTGAGTGTGTGTGTGTTTAAAGAGACTTGATTAGAAGATATAATAACATAGTGAAGACTAACCGGTAAAGATGATCTCCCCCGAGACGGATGGAAAGCAAATGAATGTGGCGATGTGGATTTAATTGTTATTTTTCTATTAGCGTGCATGAAGACAGAGGAGATGTCCATCTAGAGCACGCTGTGCTTGAAGCTATTGATTTTTTTCTCTTTCTTTTCTTTCTCGCCCTTCCTCTCTCTCTCTCTCTCTCTCTCTCTAACGCAGATTTTAATCATCTCCGTACACCACATTCCCTAATACCATTAACAACACTAACCTTCCAGCGCCACAAAAGCGTTTAATTTCCAATGACACAAATTTCTCTCCAAGAGACTGGAATAGTGTCTTCACGCAATTTGCCGGCCTTAAGGTTTGTCTTGCCGGAATAATTGAATTGCGAAGCACTCACTTAGTCTTGCATAAAATCACTAGGCAAAGAGCTAATCAGTGCGAAAGAGACAATAGTTTCGCCGGTTTGCCTTATTAGCTCATTTGAAAAGAGTAAAGATCGCTTCTCTCACGACTGACTTTAGAGCAACGATACTCTCCCTGTAACAACCTTCCTCAGAAATGTTTCTCTTCGGTATTCAAACTGTTTGTTCCTCTTTCTGCTCTGCTGTTTGTAGCCATAAATAAAAGATGACCTTTAAATGTTTACATAATTTATACAGCCATAAATTCTTAATATATCTGACTGCAAATGAGCGAGCGAGTGGCTTGATTATGGCTCACAGTCGAGACTGGGTACTGAGATGATGATGTACACACACCTATGTGTGAAGTTAACATTTAGAAAATAATGTCATTTTTACTTTTTTAGGATTCATCTCATATATGTTACTCATCAGATTATTATGTCATTGTGTGTGAGGTCAGAAAGCTGACCTTTGACCCACGGATGTCACGTTTCTGCATTGGCATGAGAACAAATGGGGAGTTGCTTTCTTCCTCTGTTCTCTGTAGGTGCATCATCCCCGAATGCGGAGAAAGTCTTCTTAACATGGCGACGGTGAGGTAAACAGAGAGGAAATGATGGAGTGGCAGACCCACGGGGATAACCACATGAGGTGTGACAGACCACTGACATCAGCCCTCTCTCTCTCTCTCTCTCTTCCGCACACACTCATTTCCAGGAAGAGGTCATTAATGTGAGAAGAAAAAAAGAAATCCAGTCACGGCTTTAAAATGGAGCATCTCCTCACACAGATGCGATCATGGCTAACGCTTCTGAGTCAGGGGACCGGCGAGACGCCGCACTGGAGAGACAAAGTATCTCGTTTTGCAATTTGATCAAAATACATGTGTAGATTTGACCAGAGAGTCAGCCTTGTTAACCTGACCTGAGCGATCCGTCCTCTCTTCAACTCCTTATAAAACTACAGCGGTGTACAGTAGTCAAATGTTCACGTTTAACAGTTGTAATTGACATTTTCCCTCGCTCCCTTCAGCAATGATATATCAAAGAGTGCATCAGCCGCCGGAGGAAGAGAGAAAACATTAGGAGGATTAATATAAAGGGGGGGAGTAGATTTAGCGTTCACCAAGATCAGTAAAATAGAATCTGTCAAGCAGCCCTGCAACATCCATCCTCTGAAAAAAAGGGAGAGAGACAGCGGTACATTTTCATGGAAAAACACCGAGCAGATCAATTCCCTGAGACTCAGCCGCTGCGCCTGCTTGCATTTGTAAAGATAATGTTATTTAATAACCCTTTATAATGACTGTTTAAATAATCCTACTGCTAAACGTGCAAGACGCTAATGGAAATATTTAACATAAATTCCCTTTAAAACAACGGCAGTAAGAATTATTAGTGAAATTAAAGGAGTGTGTGTGTGTGTGTGTAAATGATTGTCTCTGGCCTTGACGTGTCGTTCTCAATCACGTTCTGCTCAGATGGAACGGCGCTATAGTGTGTTGTGTTCTCACACATGTGTATGCACTCTTACCGAACATCATATACGAGCTATTTATGGCCACGAGCATCAGTGCCAAGGCCAAAGAAAAGCAGGGATGTTATTGAATCAATTGAGAATGTGAATTGAAAAAGGAACAGTATAATTATAGATCAGAGCGAAGGTAAACCCAGACTAACTGCAGGAGGACATTCAACGGCCTGAAAAATGATAGCTTGGCTTTGGTTACGCTCCTTCAAAGATAGACATCAAAATGCAAAGCAGATGTTTTTCCTCCTGCTTAGTTTATGACTTTTTCACCTTAGCAAGGGCAGATATTCAGAGGGGCTTAGTGCAATTAAAGTTTTAAAAATGCCTCCAATACGTGGAAAGAAAAATACCTCTGGAAAGCCAAAGGTTAATGTTGGTAATAAACAGTGTTGGGCAAGTTACTGTGAAAAAGTAATGAATTACAAGTTACTAATTACATATTCAATAGTGTCTTTAGATTCTATACTCTACAAGTTACTCTCTCCAAAATGTTTACTGATATTTAAAATTACTTATTACTAACTACATTCTATATCCTATATCAACCTTGTAAAGTTATGTGAGTCAAAGATAGACATGAAAAGGCTCTTTTAATTAATTAAAATAAATAATATATAACTGTATAAAGAAGTATAATTAACGGACCAAAATATTACACATGAGAGAAAGACACATTAATGCATGCATTTTAAAGTTAGACTTTGAATTGAATACATCACACGATATTTAGTTCAATTACATCCGAAGTAAATGTAATTTAATCACAGAAAAAATAAGTATAATCCCTTACTCTACTTTTTTAAGGGGAAAAGTAATTAATTAGAGTAACTTATAACTTAGTAAATAGTAACACCCAAGACTGGTAATAAATACTCAGCCTACAGATTTTTGTGAATATATTTATAGTAGTTAAATATATCTAATGTATATAACGTTTTTTAAAGTAATATATATATATTTTTTTATGTCATGACAGCTTCCATGTTCATGGCAAGTTTTGTTCTTTCCAAAAATTATAAAATTCATAATTCGTTTTTTTCGAAAAAGATGCGTAATTATGCACTATTCTACACCATTTTGTAGTATAAATAATGTGAGTAGTATGTTCACATTGAAAATTCTCAAAAAAAAGAAGTGCACTTCAAGTACCCGGATGGTGCACTCATTTAACTGAAAATATGAAGTGTGGAACTCTGGACATGCAATTAATGGTCACGGTTTTGCTTACGTGGCGTAAAGGAGGCCCAGGTATTAGACGCTGCTCGAGCAAACTTCTGTTGTGGAGCAATTGAGCTTAAATTTGATATCATGCTGGACAAAACAGATGGAAATTACATTTAAATGTACAAAGTACAAATTGATTTTATTGACGCACATTGTGTTGTGCGATTGACATCATTTGCCCTCGTCTAGGAAACCTCACATACTTCCGGTTAGTATAAAACCGCTTAATATTCCTTTTGGGATGATACACTACACTTCTAACGTTCATGCACTAGATGGTTGAGTGCAAAGTGCATAGTTTAAGTGCATTTAAAAAAAACTTTGAAGAGAATAAAAGTTTCTATTACGATGTCACACTCCATCCGATGTTTAAAGGATTTAAAAAACCCAAAGGATTTATGTTAAATAAATGTTGAAGAAAAATGCCCTAATCTTGGTCAAAAGAAGTCAAATCCAGAAGGAAAACATTACACTTCCTGAAGCTGCACCTTTGTGTCCTTAATGATCTCATTTCATAAGACTTTCTTCCAGACCTACCCTTCCTGTCTAGTGTAACAGCACATTGCATAATATCAACCGAAAGCAAGCGGCTCTTCTCGCTTTCCGTTTCTCAGAAAACCATTGAAACGATCATGCCAACTGCCAGTCCGCATCAAACGCAACAACAACGTCTGCTTTCATTCCTCAGCCCAGTGAAGCTTGTGCTCCGAGCACCGTTCTGAAGATCCTCTTCGTCATGTGATCAAAACTAGGCCATCAGCAACACCGTGATAATGGCTGTGTCTCAACACCACGCCAACATGCTCATGTGCGAGCGTCAGTGTGTGTTCAAGTGTGTCTTTATCCCCCGTGAGCCATCCGTCTCCACGCAGCGGGGTGGTTTTGGGTGGAGCACGGATAATCACAGCAGTCTCTGTACACCTGGAGGACTGCAATATAATAAACAACTAACACATACTGTTCCCATCAGATCTACCAGCTCAGCGCTTTCCCAGAGATTCCAAAAACAAAGGCTCGATGACAACAAAGAAGAACCACAGATGAGATCTCTGAACTGAATCAGTGAAATTCAACATAGAACAAATGGAAATTGCATCTCAGAGTCACGACAAATGTGTCCGTCATTAGAGTTTGAGAAGAAATGTCAACAAGTGAGCTCAGATTTGTCAATACGATTGACGATCTCAATATGAACTCAACGACACATTGCTCATGGAGTTTGTTTGTTTAATTTTTTGTTTGTTTAATTGTTTATTTCAGGCAATGGCACAAGAAAAGTACAAGTATACAAAATATAGTCATTTAGTGCAAAAAATAAATATATATACAGTATTTAAGATTTAAGTTTACTAAAATCCAGATGATTTCACCTCGACATTCGTTTTGATACTTAAATGAGACGCAAGAGAGAAATCTCCTGAGCAAACGGTGTTTGCACAGAAATGAATCAAGTGAAAATTGTTTGCATCACTCAGCTCTGGTGTACAGCGAAGCACCGGCGCAGTCATTTGTGGATTAGCGTGATGTAACATAGTGTGATGTTCGTAACGAAAAAGTAAACCAAAGCATGTGTTTTTGCTTGTTTGAATTGCGGCACTTGTCGACAATCAGTCACAATCACAGAGAGCAAACACAAGTGTCTGAAAGCTGGCACTAATTTGGCATCTCCGGACGTTTCTCGTGGAGCAGATGCTCTGCGGAGAGCTTCTTCACAAGAGTGCGTGTGAGGAACGGCACGTCACGTGGACGGAGGTCAGAGAAACATGTTCTCACCAGCCACTCTATTTTTAGGGCCGGAGCGCTGCGTGGCGGACTGAAGTGGCATTGTGTTCTTTGTGAGAGCGTGACCCTCCGAGGTGCGTTCATGTGCCGTGAACCTCGGCCAGGAAAGAAAAAGCAGGAGGCTTGAGAGCCGGAGGAAGGCGTGGGAAAGCTCTGGTGAACAAGTGAACGAAGAACGCTGGAAAAGCCGAGCGGTCTGCAGGCATTCCTTTGGGATTACACATCTGTGGAGAAAGAGGCCAGACATTCTTTCAGCTCGCTTGTCTAAAGCTCCTGACTCCTGCCCCGATCACCTCGCCCGCCGTGCCCGTTTTACTTCATGATGTGCTCTGAATCAGACTTCTTTTGGTTTTCAGGTCTGTGGACGCTGAAAGCTTCGATCACACACCATCACATCAGAGAGAAGAAGCAAGCGCCCTTTGAAGTAGACATGTATTTTTAGTGTTTAGGGCTTCTTTCCTTCCTCTTTTAAACGTCGCAGGTCTTTCTTGATCCAGTCATGGGTTGGTGGGAGGCAGAACATGACAGCAGACGGACAGGACAAACGCTGGTGGGGGTTGTGCTTCTGTTCTGTCTTTGTTCTGATGGTGACCTCTTCATCGCAGGCTCTTTGTCACCATGTAAGGATTAGAGTGAATGAGAGCTCTACCTCTCAGACCTCTTAGAGTTTCAAACCGTATAATGAAATCTCCTTTAGCCTTAAGGCAACTCTGTCCTTCTGGAGAAAATACAACATTTGGAGTTTACTTTGAGGATTTAGAAAAACATTAAACGCTCATTTAAACCCTCAAAACTTGGACTGTATAAAGAAGCTTGTTGCGTAGGACTAGTGTATAAAATGTAAAGCGGTTAGTAATAATAGTTCAGTAGCTGGTTTAGGGCTGTGATCAATGAACCAATTAAAACATAATGTGCTTCTGAGATTGCGTGTGTATTGACGAATGTTGTTCTTGTTGAATCATATTAATACACATAATTCATTGTAAGGATTTATAGATACTGTAAGTTGAATTACAGCAGCAGTTGTGTTTGCAGTTCTCATTAATGTGGTTTAATTAACACAATGACAGGATGAATGCCATGTGGCTTCGAGCAAACACAAGAGAAACAGCGCTGCCATCATCATTACAGAACCATCAAATCATGCTTCATACAGCCATCTGCTGGACAACCACACAAATGACTGCAGATGAATAAAATACTGAAATATATACACAGATTATGATTATGATATGATGTTCACAGAATGGCAAAACACATGCACATCACCTTGCCTTACTTTTTCATTTAAGCTTGGCAACATATAGTATATTTACTTAATATGTAAATTAATATAAATATATTTATGTCACGAGTAAAGTATTGAATCTCAAGAAATCAGTAGAAACAATTTATTGGATTTGATGGTTGCGATATATTTGCATTCCTTAGGACACTAGAACACCATTCTACTGGGATTAAAGGAATTTTGTACTGATTTTAGTTTATAAAAGTTAATATCTTATGGTTCATAATCCATTATGGAAACCATGAAATTGACCTTTTTACCAAAGGTGTACAAATGATTAATTATCACACACCTCGTACATTTGACAGTATTTGTAATTTTAATATTAGCTACAGTACATCCTTATTTTTATACAATGAAATTATCTCTTATTTTATGGTTCTTATTGCGTATTAGGTCTTCCCATCCTTTTGTATTGTTTCTTAGTATTTAGGGTATTTTAGTTATTGTGGATTCATTGTTACTGTTATTACTCCTCGTTTGTTGCTTATCGTGTATTAATACCCTAGGCCCCGCTTCACAGACAAGGTTTAAAACTAATCCCAGACTAAAATGAATTTGAGCAGTCTTAACTGAAAATAACTTTTCTATTGTGCCTTTTGAAACAAAACAATGAAACTGACATTGTTTTGTTTCAAGATGCACATCTATAATGTTTTTTTTTTCTACTGCAAATAAAAAAAAGTGACTTAAATAGCCTAAATGAACTAAGGCATAGTCCTGGTTTGGCTCAAACCTTGTCAGTGAAACAGGCCCTAGATGTCCTGACAGGAAATGAGAAGTTTGTTGTATACTACACATGACAATAAATATCTTGAAATTAGAAATCATTTTGCTTACCATAGATATACTTAACACGTCACACTGCCCGGTGAATCGTATGTAACCGCTATGTCTTTTATTCAGAGAAAGCGCAGCTTCCCGTTCACTTCTTTGCATTCATAGAACAGTGAGTGTTGACCTTCCCAATATGGCGGCGGGATTGACTCCTGACGAGCAAAAAGGCGGGCGATATTTCATAACGCGATCATTGACTGGCTGAACCGCCTGTCAATCACCTTCACCTAAAACAGATGCGCGTTTCCGGTCGGTGGTCGCTTTAAATCACGTGACGCTTCCTATATCAACACACGGACGCCATTATCATTAAAGCGGAGAGACGGAAGATCAGAGGTGAGTCCGCACACGGAAGAGTCTTAAACACGACGAGACGTCAACGCGCAGCCTTCGTTAAAACCATAATATAAACGTTTACTAAGTGATTGACAAATGAATCGATTAATTCTTGTTTTAGTTGCGATGTGGACTGACTAACAAAAACAAGGCCTGAACATCTGGCGCTTTATTAATGCGAGCTGCGGTTAAACGCGTCCGGTTTAACGGATCCGTTTGCGTGCGACGCGTCCTGTCTTTTGTATTCGAGCAAACGTTTAAACACGTTAATCGAGTTCACGGTGCTCGTGCTTTCACGTCAAAACAGGCTTCAAAATCAACCCGAATGTGTTACGGATTGTCATTTTTTAGTGTTGTGTTACAGACTGATGTAATAGACTAGACGTCGGTTTTGTGTTGTGTGTAGTGTGGAAAAAGAGCACATTGCGTGTAGAAATGAAGTTTGTTTAAATGTTTTGTACTAGTTGCATAATAAGCAAACAAGTTCACAGGTCTTCGTGTGCTTGTTCTGTCATGTCTCCTTTTACAAACACACCCTCGTGTTTATTGAGCTCTGTTTATTAAAACAACAATAATGATGGTTGTCAAACATGTGTAAACTTGAGTAAGACTGGCGACTGATAAAGTTAAAAAGGTGATGCAGCCTAAATTCTGTCATCAGTTATTCTCCTTCGTCTGTATGTGAATCTCTCTTCAGTGGAACACAAAGAAGATATTTTGAGAAATGTCTCTGTTTTGTGTCCATACCATGAAAGTCTATGGGGTTCAGAGTTGTTTGGCTTTCTCCAAAATATCTCAAAACGTAGTCCTACAGGTTTGAAATGACATGAGGATGAATTAATCACATCTGTGGTTTTAATTCTGAGAGAAGTGTGATTGATCTAGTGTAATGACATTTATCCAAATGGCCAATATCAGCCCCAGGATATTCATGTAAATGTGAGTTTATTTCATCCCGCTGTAGTTCTTCACATTACTCCTGACTGTCATGACTTGATGTTAAGTTTAGATGTGTTCTGGCTTCGCAGACGTGTGTTGGAAAAGTTCAGTGTACAGCAGTGGGTCTTTATTACAGGATGCTGCTATTTAAATGTTGTACAGGAGAGAGAGAGAGATATTTATAGATGACTGCAGTATGTATGGGGGGGTTACAGAGTGCATGATGGGACATAACCGAGCATGAATAGCACATGCTGTCTTCTCATGGTGTCATTTTAATATCTTTACATGTATTTTACATATACGACTAATCTCTGATGTTATGATTATAATGTCATGTGATCAGATTTTGATTAGATTCAGTGATGTAAGTGTCTGGTAACCGCGTTAATCATGTTTACTTCATGAAATGTAAAGAATATCTGTTAAATGTGTTTTTGTTAACACTTAATGGGTTAAGACTCTAATCTGTATGTCTTTAATTTCTGTATGTCTGTCTATTCATCTAGAAACTCGAGCGATTTTGAGTGTCATGACCTACTTTAGGGCTGTCAGTTTTCTGACGGTTTAAAGCTCTGCATGAGAACTAACACTGCGTTTGCACCAGGCGCGATGTGACACGACAGCGGCTTGTTTTATTGGGTTTGTCACGTCACATCCGATCAGTGTGGACAACATTTTAAATTAAAATAATTCAAATTTTTTTTTAAGTCTTATCTTATTTTGTCAAACTCTATTTCTAACATTTTTTTTCAATCTTTAACAAAGCATTTGATACAATTAAGTTAAAGCTTTTCCCATATTATAACCCCTCACCACAAACATAATGAAAATTATAAAGAAACACTAAAAATAATTAAGTACAGACAATAAGTATCTCGAGTGGTGATAGTGGTCTAGTGGGTTAAACCACTGAACTGGTAAATCAAAAGGTTGCTGGTTGGATCCCAGCAGTCACCACCAGTGTGTCCTTGAGCAAGACACTTTACTCCATGTTGCTCCAGGGGGATTGTCCCTGTAATAAGTGCACTGTAAGTCGCTTTGGATAAAAGCGTCTGCCAAATGACTAAATGTAAATAAGTAATAATAATAAGTAAAATAGATGTTATACACATTTACTAATAAAATATCATATAGGAAATCTGTGATACATTCATAATATTCTTTACATTGTAGAAACACACAGCAATGGTGATCATGTTTAAACCAGTTTCCACGAATATATATATTTACAGTGAGGAAAGTGAGGTATTGAGGGTCAGAATTCTAGCTGATAGACAGGTGTTCAAATACTTTTTTGCAGCTGTATCATACAAATAAATAGTTAAAAAATCAAACATTTTGATTTCTGGATTTTTTTCTGGATGTGTACTGTTCTAGATTCTGTCTCTTACAGTGGTCATGCACCTACGATGACAATTTCAGACCCCTCCATGCTTTCTTAGTGGGAGAACATGCAAAATAGCAGGGTGTTCGAATACTTTTTTTCCCTCACTGTATATATATATATAGTTTCCTCATGTTATCGAAATATGTGTTCACCGGTTGCCACGTCTCATAGATATTTTTGGAGATCCCTTCATTAAATACATAATTTTCTCTAATTTCAAATATAAAACCAGATCACACATCCACTCTGAAGCTTTAGGTGGGTTAACTGACTTCCACACAATTCATATTCTTCTCCTCGCTAATAAGGTTGCGCAAGAGATGAGAAATTAACTTTGCTTGTCAATAACACTTTGTATTCTGGTACACCAAAAAACGGCAACTTCAACACTGAGTTTCAGGGATCATTTAGTCTTTTGAACATTTTATTCACCTTCATGTCATTTCAAACCTGTATGATGTAGATATTTGGAAGAATCAAACTACACTGAACTCCATTGACCTCATTGTATGAACACTAAACCTCTGAGACATTTCTCAAAATATCTTCTTTGTGTTGCACATGGCTGAGAAGAAATCACCAAATTTCATCTTCTCTTCTCATGGTCACGCTGAAAGCACTCTTAAAGTTAATGTTTGTTCTGATGTCATGTCACTTTTAATGTTTGTAAACCAGCGGTCAGGTTAACTTGTCATATCTGACAGGTTTTGGAGGATTAAAGAAACCCCTCAAGCTTGATCATTGTTTTCTTGCTGTTATTTCTTTCAGGTTGCAGATCAGTGATGGATTCCAAGTCTCGCCGTTTTCCGTTCAGTGTGTCCAGCTCGTCCACTCTGTCGTCTCCCTCATCTCTGTCCAGCTCATCTTCAGCTCTCGGTGCGAGTCGACTGTACGGCAGGAGCAGTGTGTTGAGTAGAGATCGCTTCAGCAGAGACACTTCCGTTAAACTCGACTCCGACTATCAGGTATTACACACTTGTCTCTTCACGTACACTTTTGCAGCTTTTATTTCTCAATCCGTTCTTTCAGTGGAAAATAACTGCTATCATTCAAGCCTTTGAATGTTTTTTGTTCCTGTTTGTTTGTTAACCCTGAAGTTATGTTGTATCCACCAGAAAATTGCTTAATATTTTTGTCCCCAGCATTGCCTCATTTCCTCTTTTACTTTATGAAATTCGCCAAGTTTTGACCCATATTGTACATATTTGATCACGTGTAATTGTTGCTTCGATTACTGCTCTTCTGGTTGTAAAAATGCATTTGCTGTGAAGCAGATTTGAATCCATATGAACAATTGACCCTTCGCCTGGAGTTTGATTGACAGGCAACCTGACCAATCATAACACAAATATGCGCCCCCCCCTGTTGCTATTTGACATTTTTTCCGACAATCAAACCACAGAGTTCAACCGGTTTAAGTCTTTTACGATTGTTGCTGGCCGTGATACTGTACCAACACGATCCCAGATAATCACCTTTTCGGTGGAATTTTGGTTTTTATAATGTACAAGAATAAAAACATCTTAAAACAAGAAGACTTGTCCGGAGTGTTTCCTCATAGACTGCATCTCATCAACACTGTCAGAATGTTATCAGAGGTCACATCACAGTTTCACTCGTTGTCTATACGTGTATGGTGCTGAACACATGTTATGTCATTACAGCAAGCTCACTATAGGCTACTGTTACTGTAGTTAAAGGGTTACTGCACCCTGTAATGAATGGTCTGTCATCATTTACTCGCTGTATAAATGTCTTTGTTCTGATGAACACGGAGATATTTGGAAGAATGCTTTTAACCAAACACATCTCAACACTCATTGACTCCCATAATAGGGAATTTACTTTATTATTTTTTTGTTCTGTTGAGCACTAAAGACATTTTGAAGGATGTGGGACAGCAAACAGTTCTGGAGACTTTTGACTGCAATTGTTTTTTTTCCTACTATGGGAGTCAAAATCTGTCCGGTTATAAGCATTCTTCCAAATATCTTTCTCTGTGTTCATCAGAACAAAGACATTTATACAGATTTGGACGAACTCCAGGTGATTAAATGATGACAGAATTTTCCTTGTTGCGTGAAGTATCCCTTTAACTAACAAAGCTAGAATATGGCATTATAAATACACACTGATTTAGTTTTTTAATGATGTGATTCATTTCAAATCACTTTCACATCCTGAATATATACTTCAAATGCATATTGCAGACCTTCATATTGCTTTTGGCTGAAGGGACATGTATTTATTTCCCCAGGAATGATTATTTGACGATAATACTCTTCAGTGCAGTGTGAGCGCTTTGACACATGTCAGACATAGCAAAAGGGGGCGGGCTTTACAAAAGGTCAATTCTGAACTTGAACTGAAGTTATAAAGCAAAATAATACAGAAATCAACTGGGAGTAGTTGACAGAGAAACCGTACTGTGTGTCCATACGGTGTGACGATAACAATTAAGAAAACAAATGGTTAATAATATATTTCATTAGTGTATAATAAAAAGAGAGATTTATCATCATTGTTACAATTTTTGTCATACAGGACAGATGTGTTTTTTTTCCATCAGTTTCTGCTCTCATTGAGTTTGTGTTCGAAGGTTTTGTTATTGTTGGTTCTTCTGTGAATGTTCTAGAACGTCTGCTGGCGGTGTGTGGTGTTCTGTGGTCTTCATGTTACACTAGTCTGGCTCACTGGTCTTTTTATAGGTCCTGTGAGATTCTTTGGCCTGGTGACGCTCTAGAGAAACTTACAGAAGCTTCTAGAATTCTTTGTCACTCTCAGGAGTGTTTTCAAGAGCTTGTCTATTTCTGGGGCCCGTTTCAATAAGGAAGTTCAACCAACACGGAGTTAAAATCTGAACTGTGAGTTGATTTACTCAGAGAATCGCTACTCTAGAGTTTCCAGTTTCAGACCAGCTGATTTGAGTTAGTTCAATCCACTCTGAGTAAGTTCACTCGAGGTTATGCGCGTGCAGCATGGCGATGAAAAGACATCACCAATTGAGTGAAGATAGCATGATTCACCATGGCAACGGCACGTGACAAAAAGCACGTGTTCATTTGTCACCAATCGAATTGAAGGAACTGTTACAAGCGTACGGTGAATATGAGCACATGTTTAGAAAAAATGTATTCACTTATTAATGCGCAAAATTATATGTCAATCACTTTTATATCTATTTTGTTGAAACTGTGAAAATGGGAATTATATTTAGCTCTCTCTCTCTCTCTCTCTCGCTCTCTGTCTCTCTCTCTCTCTCTCACTCACTCACTCACTCACTCACTCTCTCACTCTCACTCAATTTCAACACCGCTCGCGCTTCGAAAAGGGGGCGGAGATTGTAACAAACCCTGGGTTTGCGGTATAAAACCTGCTCCCGACCAGGTTAGGTTCACGGAGTATGTTACTCTGGTTACTCACTCGGATTATAAGATACCTCGATTTCTGAAATGGGCTTGACTTACCCCGCGGTCGCGGGTTGGACATACCTCGATTTCTGAAATGGGCTTGACTTACCCCGCGGTCGCGGGTTTGACATACCTCGCTTTCTGAAACCAAAAACCCTGAGTATTCCGTTTTCTGGGGTTGACTTACTCTGAGTTTGCACTTACCCTGCTTTCTGAAACGGGCCCCAGAAGTCCATAAATAGTTTGCCGAGGGGATTTCTAACCTGATAACACACCAAAGACCCAAGACAAGACATACTGCATTGGCTTTTGTGTTGATGTTATAAGGACACATCAAAAATAACTACAGTTGACACAATCCATGTTCATTTAGGAATAGCTCAAAGATCTACATTTATTTCTCCTTAAACAGTGTAGGCAAATCTGAACGTGACTCTTTCTATAGTGGAACCCCCGGAATCCTTCAGTTTAAAGATGTGTGTGTGTGTGTGTGTTCTAATGTTCACCTGTGTGATGTGATCTCTGATGTTTCAGAGCTCTCGTCTGATTGGCTCACCGAGAGGATACCGCTCATCTGAAAGCAGCTGGAAACTCTCCACACCTCTCTCCTCAACCTCCTCTGTGTCTTCCTGCGATCGATCATGGACACAATCCTCCAGTGGGGACCGAGTTAGACTTGTAAATACGTTTTTTTTCATCTTCAGTCAATAATGATGCACGTTTTCCGTCATCAGTTGAAATATGTGCTTGTTGTCACTCATATTGTGTGACACATCTCCAGACAGATTGTTTTTGATTCTGTCACAGTGTAACACAGGTTTTGTAAACCGTCCAGACGTCTGACTGTGTGTGTGTGTGTTTGTTTATTTCAGACTGACTCTGAACGGAGAATAGGAACCTACTGTGGACTTCTCGGCACGTCTCAAGACACCGAATCTAAGAGAGCCAAACTGTCCTACACCAACAGACCATCATATCAGCTGAGCAGCAGATCAACATCTACACCTGCCAGCTCATACTCCACTATAGGTGAGTGCTCCGGTGATGTTCATTCAAAACACACAGCTGTTCGTGTGGCACGTGCTTGTTACACGCATGACACGGTTGAATCCTCATTGGCCCCAAAACTACTAGTTTGGAACACTATGAACAGTTTTTGCCTAAAAACCTTTTATAAATGGCTCTCTGGTCATGTGGAATACTTAGTTTGATATTCTGTTAAATATGAAAGATGTTGAGTGTGCCTTATACATCGAATGTGTCTCCAATAAATGTGACCCTGGATCACAAACCAGTGTGGAGTAGCTCGGGGACATTTTTAGTTAAAGACAAAAACACTTTATATGGGTCAAAATTATCCATTTTATTTTATGCCAAAAATCATTAGGATATTTAGTAAAGTAAAATATTTTGTAATTTTCCTACCTTTAATATATAAACTTTATTTTTGTGAGTGGATGGCCTGCTTCTCTGATTATCAACTTCAAAGGCTATTTTCCTGATTTTTAAAGGGTTGTATCTCAGCCAGATATTGTCCCATTTTAACAACTATTAATACATTAATAGAACGATTATGTAGTCAACTTTCAGATGTTTATAAATTAACCCATAAGACCTGTTGTCCAGGGCCACACATGTGACGGATTACCACATTGTTTTTGCTTTTAGATTCATCATGGAAGTCAAGCATTAGTCCTTTATCTCGATCGTCCTCTTCGTCGTCGTCCTCTTCCTCGTCCAGTCCATCAGAGAGTCTGTGGTCCCGCAGGGATCTGGAGAAAAGAGTGGATTCAGGATCGAGCTCCAGTTACCGGACCAGTGGGCTGACTTCATCACTGTGTATGATCAACTTCTTCTGTGATTTTCATCTGACTGCTGCGTACCGAATAAATCCAGAACCACAGCTATGCTTGAATTGTGTTCTTTGGACGTTCACAATCATTTGGTTTCCACAACTGACCAATCAGAATCAAGTGTTCCAGACCACTTACACATGTACGTTTGTGTTTCAGATCGCTCGGACAGAGTTACTTCCACCTATGCACAAGGTGCTAGACCCAAAGAGAGCCAGTACTCCTCCTACAGGGACAGCGGATCTAATCGGCGTATTTCAGACAAGTATCTCCCCTCCCCTCTGGAGCACAGCTCTCACTCTCTGACCTCCGACTATCAGCCGAGTCTTTACAACCGAGATCCAAAACGCACCACATTGACCTCCAGCAGAACCTCCAGCTCTGTCTCCGAAACCTCCCACATCTCATCCTGGAGCTCCACCCCCTACACGCCCCTTACTGGACGAAGCTCCAGCCCACCCCCCTCTAGCCCCGCCCCCGCTCCGCTCTCCACTCAGAGCAGCGGTGACTCCGATGGCAGGCGGACGACCAGACGTCTGCTCTCCCGGCTTTTCTCTCGCCGCTCGAGTCAGGAGTCAAGCTCCAGCTCTGTCTCCGATTCGAGGTCTTACGACTCCGGCACAGAGGAAGCCCCGCCCTGTGAAGCCCCTCCTCCTGTCAGTCCAGAGAATTCGGAGACAGAGCTGGGTAGCTCCGACCCGGTTCAGGGGCTTTCGTTTCTGCGCAGACGCGGTCCGTCCCTCGCTCCCGTTCAGGAGAGCGCGGTGGTGGAACATGAACCGGAATCTCTCAGGGCTTCAGGGGGTTTGGCTTGGCTCAACTGGAACCGTTGCACCCCTCTGTTCTCTCGCCGCAGAAGAGAAGGCCGCGATGAAAGCGCCCGCATGGAGCCTCGCCGCTCACCCCAGTTCTCTGTTAGCGCCGGAGACGGGCGTAAATCTCCCGACCGGGGCGTTGGTCATGAGGACGATGATGAAGAATCGCCATCGCAGGGCGCCATGGCGGCACCCTCTTCCGGAGCCTTGGGTCACTCTGCATCACTTCTGCAGGACTCTGCCCGTCTGACTGGGCGGAGCCACGGCTTTGGCAGGGGGATGTCCAGCCCACTCTTCCGGATGCCTGAGAATGTAATCATTGGTGTGTCAGCGGAGGGGCGGAGTCAAAGTAATGAGCAGGTGAAGGAGAAGCCCGTCCCATCCAGAGACCCGGAGAGACTGCGGAAGATTCAAGAGAGGTGAGTGTGTTTTGGGAGGAGACGTTCAACACTTCATTGGCTGAGATTAACTGCACCCTCTTTCTGCTGTCTAGCCTGCTATTGGAGGATTCAGATGAGGAGGAGGGAGATCTGTGCAGGATCTGTCAGATGGGCGAGCAGTTGAGTTCAAACCCTCTGATTGAACCCTGTAAATGCACCGGCAGTCTGCAGTTTGTGCATCAGGACTGTATTAAGAAATGGCTGCGCTCCAAAATCAGCTCGGGTACGATCATTTCTATGTCAAAGTTTATTTTGTTTCAATCTAATACACTTTTTATTTTCCCACATTTTCAGCAGTATTGGATAAAGTGTCTGGTGATATTTCAGATGGTGCTTTCATTAACCATAATGCTCAATATATTTCAATCTAGTGGTAATGAAACGCATCTTGTTTTGATATACACACAGTTTTTGTCTGTCTGTCTGTCACACAGGATCAAACCTGGAGGCCATCGCTACCTGTGAACTGTGTAAGGAAAAACTGCATCTGAACATCGAGAACTTTGATATTAATGAACTCTACAGATCTCATGAGAGGGTGAGCGGACCAAAGACCAATAAAACACAAACCTGCATTTGTGTTGTGTGTAATGATTTGATTCTGATTCTGTTTTTGGACTGTTTCTCTTTCACGGTCGTTTAAATCGTATAGTAATGCGAGTGCTATTTGTGTTTTTTCCTCAGTCTGAGTACGAGTTCATCAGTTGTGGTCTTTATCTGGTGGTTCTTCTTCATCTGTGTGAACAGAGATTCTCTGATGTTCTGGGAGCAGTGAATGATGCTGGGGTAAGTGCTTCTCGTTCCTCTTTCACTCATGTGTTCTGTAGTTCATTGGCTGATGTGCGTGATTATCACACGTGGCGTTCTTAAGTGTACGCTATAAACCTGAACGTCTTCCCCTCTCTCGCTCAGTTTTTCAACTTGGCGAGAACTCTGCACGAACACATGGATGATCTTGAAAGTACGTCTTCAATCACTTGTGCATTTATTGTTGTACTAAACCTTTTGTAAATCTTGTGTCCGTTTGTAATGTCGGCTTGTTCTTGACATGTATAGGTGAGCGCAGATAAAACACAGTCTGTGGATGTCTTGTGTTGGTGGGGATGTTTCTGTGCATTTACTACATACTGTAGGTGTATATTAAGATAAGTTCTGATTTGGTCATAGTGCTGACAAACTTTATTTTTCACACAAAACAACAGGTGTACATCTTACATTAGTGCTTATCATTATGGGTGCAACTGCATCATTTAGGAAAGATTGTCTCAGTCCTTCAGATACATCCACAAAAATAATTTGAGCAAATAAAGCTTGCAATATTTTAAAAGGCGAAGAATCAAAACGGCTTGAGAAGAATAAACTTTCATGACCGCTTCCTATAATCTTCTCCTTTATGGATCAGTCTTTCCTTGATGATCCTATTAATGTCCTTTTTCCTAACGTTACGTGTCCACTTATGTTTTTTTAAATCGACAATTAAGATGCTTTTCTCTGTTGGATTAACAGGCTCCGTGAAGGTAAAAGTCTCATTTGAAGATGAAAGCAACATTGCATCAAATTAAATGAAGAGTTTTGTCAAGTAGATTTAGTGTTAAATAGATTTCTGCAAAAAAAGTGGATCAGCAGAGCATTTAATCATTTAAAAAATCATTTACTTTAATATTAAAACACTGAATTGAGAATTTGTGTGGTTCCGCCAGTTGAATAATGCAGTCGTCTGCTGACTCTTCATGTTTTATTGATTATTTGTTGCAGTTCTAGTTTTATTTGACTGATGAATTGTGGGTGTTTATTGGTGTTCTCATGCTCACAGGTTCATTCACAGAATCTGATGAAGATGAGCCAGAGGACAGCAGACCATCCATCGACTTCTGTGACCTGGAGGATGAGGACGACGATGATGAGGAGGAGGAGGAGGTTTAATCAGGTGGTAGGGTGTAAGGGGGTGTGGCTTAGCAGTTTGTCTCCTCCTACTTCCCTTTCTCCACTTGTGGTGTCCTGACTTTGCCAACATCTGATTGGCAGGGTAACTACTGTCTCAGCCTATCACAAGGCTTTCATAATATGCAGATAAATGTGTTGATGGGAGCTGTTTGGATCCCATTTTAATTAGATTTTCTGTTTTGTGTCTGAGGATGGTGAGCACTCTAAAGCTTTAATCAGTTAAACAAAACAGTCCGGCTAACTGTCGACCACCACGAGTGCTTTACATGACAACAGATGCAGAGGATTATGGGAGATTTGTGTTCTTACACTGGTGTGTTGGTGAAATGCTCATCTGCTCATTTATAGGGCTGCGTGATTATGAAATGGTTTCAATATAATGAAAAAAATAGATGTATAAAAAAGTAATTAAAACCTTGGTTTTGTTTTTTTGTGATTTTCATGTGTTTGAGATTGATTTTTTTTTGTCAGCACAAGGGTGAGTTGATGACTTTTCTGTGAAGCCTTTCTCTTCACGGAGGACTTTTTCCACAGTGTGTTTGTATGTTGTATGTACGTTGCTTTGAGAACATTGTGATGCGCTTCAATTGATTACAATAAAACTGAGGTCTTCAGATACCTCGTGAAAACTTACTCTGTTTGATTCTGTTACAGTTAATGTTCAGTTTTTCTGTTCATGGTGAAACTTCATGGTTATGCACTGACTTTCTGTTAATTGTACATTTACTGATTTAATTTTTAACATTACAAGCTAGGGATGCACCGTTAGGATTTTTTTGGTGCGATTCCGATTTTAACAAACATTTATTGGCCGATACCGATCTGGGTCAATTGCCTACAGTACAATACTAGCTAGTTTTTCTGCATTCAATTTATTTTACTGAACATGAATGGGATCCATTTAACATTTTAAGAGTGTTACAACTGTTAATGTGCCTAAATGTAAGTTAAGATAAAAAATACAAGACATCATGATAATCTTCAAAGGTTATTTTTCTTATCCAATATTTTTTTTTCAAAAACAAATCAATTTTTTGCTCTGGGGGAAAAAAAGATATTCAGACATTCAACTCATTGCCTCTTGCAGTTAATTAATAAACCAGGGACCTATAAGATCCATTCGATTTTTTTTTCCCAAATTCAACTTTTTCCGCTTTTATTTTTCTAGATTCTGTTTGCTTTCTTTTTGTGGTGTACAACTATGTTAATATGAAACAGTGTCTTGCATCTTAGGTTTTTTTTCCATTTGCTGTTTTAAGTCTACTTGCGTTTAATTACTTGTACATTTCTAGTACCTGGTTTGTAATGAGGTTTTGATGGCTTGCCAAATGCATAAAAGTAATGTTTGACAGCAGCTTTACTCAAATGAAACGGTAAAATGCGTCTGAGATGAACTGTTAGAGCAGCGCTGATTCAGTTCAGGTGTTCGCGTCCACCAGATGCTAAAAGTCCACTACAGTAAGTTACACAAAATAAAGCATGCACGGATGTATCGGCCGATATTAGATTAATTTAACACCTTCGACACATCGGCAAAAGCATGAAAAAGGCCGATGGTGTTAAATTAATCTAGCTACTAACATATTGTCACATTCGTCACATTATTATGCTTAGTTTTAGTCACATACTGTCTGTGTAGGTTAATTATTTGTAATTATAAACTCTGATGTTTCTATTTTTTCTCAGAAGTGCATCGTGTTCGCGAGAGAGTTGTTTATATTTATGTGTATCGTAGTATTTACACATCTGACGTGTGATTATATTGTACAAACACACAGTAGAGAAGAGTCATAGTCTTTATCCAGCAGATGGCATCTCGTGCGCCGTGACGCAACGCGCGCGCGCGCATGTGGGACTCTACAGCATCCGTTCATCTGTTCACTCGTGAACCGCGACGTGACCATGACACACACGAGCACCTGAAGACGTACAAAACAACCGCGTTCTCGTCCTCCGTGGGCGCAGTGATGTCCGAGACGCCATGCCCGATCTGCCGCTCCGCCTGCTGCTCGTTGCGCTGATCTTCTGCGGGGACGCGTGCGTGGGTCGAGCGGAGGGTGGGGTGCTCTCCCACGGCCTCGCCTCGCTGTCGGAGGAGGACAATGGGAGCGACGCACGGAAGGATGCCACGGAGTCTGTGTCAGGTAACGCGCGCAGCATCATCTGCATCCCCAGCATCAGCACCAGCGCCATGACATCAGCTGCGGCCGTGTTTTCATCATAACAAAGAGCTCTTCAGTGGCGGGTGTGCTTCTGTTGTTATCATACAGGGCCTTATCCGTGACGACATGTCTCTATTATTAACAGCTCTCTATTTCACGATACATGTGTGTGTTATTTACAGATGAGTTGGCTGAGCAGCATTAGACTTTTCTTTTTTTGTAGTTACCACAAACATATGAGGCTAGACTGTTCACAGAGATGAGATGAGGTGACACACCAAGCGAAGAACACACAGTGGCCGACACTTTTATTTACTGTGAGAGACCGGATCTTCTGTTATATTGAATGGAGCATCATGGTCACATTGCTGATGTTATTTTAGCAGGATTTGTACAAGGAAAATAAAATGAGCTTTTGAATTTTAAATGTGATGCTGCACCTGACATCATGTGGTCCTTTTCTGTTGATAATAAATGAGCATCTTTAAACCAATGTTTATAAATAAGGTGTCAGTTTAAAAATGAACTTGCTCAAAAAACAGATCAGTAACATTGTTTTGTCTCTAGTAATGTATTCTTCTAAGAGACATAAATATCTTCATTCAACTGAGGCACAGTCCTGACTTCAGCTAAGCTGTGTCTGTGAAACCGGACCATAATGTTTGCTTTTAGTCCAGGACGTGTTGTTTCAGACATCTAGCCATTATAGAGAACAAGGTGTGTTTTAAGTGAGGTTTTTATTGCATCATCGTTTAAATGGAGGTGTTTGTCTGACTTATGGTCACATCAAAGCTTATTGTATTTTAAAATCACAAACACATTTTTAGCAAGAATTAAAAAAAATTATAATACAGTGGGTTTAAATGTCAATTTATGAATGTAAATATAAGTTTGTTTAGTCTGTATTTCTCTGACATTCACAAACGCTTCTTGGTCTGGATGCTTTCTGTCACAGCTCATTCTTATGTATGATATGTATTTTTCAAGCACATGTTGTCTTAGATAAGACTGTCTGTGACCTTCTGGTGGTCTCTAGGCTCGTCCCTGACGCTGAAGGTTTGGGTGAAGGATTCGTCCAGTCAGAGGTTTCTGAAAGGAGCTGTGGTGTGTGTGTTCGTGAACGGATCTCAGATTAACTCCAATCAAACTCTGGAGAATGGAGAGGTCACTCTTACCGTCCCGTATCACCTGGGACTGACCCTCAACCTGGTGGCCCGCCGGGAGGGTTATGTGCTCAGCCAGCTGCCTTGGAAAACCAGCAAGATGCCCAGTAAGCCTCACAAATCTTCTGTAAACATTTACACAAGTCCTCTTTATTCCTGAATGTTTTAGTTTGAAATGTCATTGGTTTCGAATCTGTAAGATTTTCGATAAGAAAAACAAAAAGGACGGTGTGGAAGCTAGAAAGATCCATTGTGAGGCACTCTGACTTGCGGTGTAACACCCGCACCACTCAACCAAACTCATGGAGAAATTGATGTTATACTGGTTTACCAAGAGACATTTTTTGCTAATTCAAGTTTTTTTTTTTTTGTAGTTTTTTCAGTCATTACGATGTCCCTGCGTCCTCAAACTCAAGGAAACATCTGGCTGTTTGAGGATACTGTGCTGATAACTCGAAAAACATCTGGTATGTCAACAAAAATAACCTTTACAGTACTTTCCTGAGTGGTTGTCTGTCCAACCTTCCATGTTTTGTTTTGTTGTTTGTTCTTAATGTATATGTCACTGTTATGTGTACCTTAACATTTATAGTGAATGAATGTTGTATTATTGTTGGCTGTCTTTATGTTACCTGCCTAGGGACTGTAAATGAAAAGTAGTTATTGTCACTAATTCTGCCATATTTACATGGTGTATTTTTATACATGGTATGCATGGTCCCTATTAAATAAACCAATAAATAAAAATATGTGCTGCAATAGAAAATCAATATCATTTTCACAGTACCACCCTAAAGAATTAATGACAACACAAAGAATTACATCATTCGCTCACCTTCATGTTATAATCAACTTCTTTAATTTCATTACGTTACATATTTTAAACACAATTGTTTTCATGTTGAAATGCATGACCTGTAGTTCAGTAGGTTTTGCATGCTGCTATAACAACAACACAGTCACGGGTTCAATTCTCAACATATATCTGAGAAAAAATTATAAAATCCAGACTCGCTGTGTCTGTGCACAACTGTAAATGAAATTCACTTCTCTGACTTATGGACACACACCGTATCCTTGTATTTATGCAAGAGATTTTACAAGAGATGTTTTTATTCCTCTAAAAAATTTTTTAACGTGCAATGAAAGTGAAGATGGAAGAATGAAAGTAGACGATATTGTAGTTTTATGTATAATGTATTCAGTGGAACTGCTCTGAGTGTGATTGAATTATCAGTATGTTTATTTTCACATGTTTCACAGATCTGTCATTTCAACCAAGTGTTCAGTTTCCCAAAAGTCTTCTGAAGCTGCCTGAGAACAGCAGCGCGTCCATGTTGACGGCGTATCTGACATCTGCAGCTCTGCTCACAGAAAAAGACTCACATTTCTTTACTCTCATCCACAGCGTTACAGGTGAGAAACAAATCCGTCCATTTAACCCTTTATCTTCTCATCTTCCTTTTAATTCAGATGTTAATGAAATGTCATTGATCACATTATCTTATTGATTTGGTAATATCCAGTGTTGGGTGTAACTAGTTATTAAAACTTTAGTTACTGTAATTGAATTACTTTTCCCTTGTTAAAGTAAAGTAAGGGATTACTCTGATCATTTCTGTAATTTAATTACAGTTACTTCTGATGTTATTAAACTAAATACTTTGTGTATTATATGTGCGTGCAATAGTGGAATTGACATCAAAATTCAAAGTCTAACTTTTAAATCTGTGCTGTAATGTATAATTCTCACATTTGTAATACTTTGGTCAGTTTATAATATTACTTTATGTAGTTTTATCTGCTTTTTTTTGTGATTATTAATTTTTATTGAAGATCCACATACATAAAACTAACACACACAAACCAGGGTTTGCAAATAAAATAACAGTTTTATATGATTTATTTGAATGAATTAAGATCCTTTTCCCGTCTATCCTTGAATCACTGAACTTATCAAGGTTGATGAAGGACATAGAAAGTCATTAGTAATAAGTTATTAAATACTTTTTGGAGAGAGTCATTTGTAGAGTAATCTAATGACACTATTGAATATGTAATTAGTAACTAGTAATTCATTACTTTTTCACCGTAGCTTGACCACCCCTGGAATAGCAGTCAATCTTCAAATGTAATGTGATTTCACACTGTAGACACACTTGTAATGTCTAGATCACAGATAAACATGTCTGAGAGTTTGTAAAGGTCTTCTGTTACTCGTTACAGGTTACAGAAATGTGAAGTTGAGTCCGTTGGTGATGATCAGCGCTCAGTTAGTGTATAATGGAAATGAGGTTGACGTCAAAGGCCCCGTTCATCTAACTGCACCGCTTCCCCATCACACTCATCTCCAATCCTATGACACCATTCCCGCATGGACCTTCGACATGAGCACAGGTGACACAACCCCACATTCATCTCAAGTGTTTATAACATGTTCCATCTCATCTCACGGGAAACATTAACGTGTTTGTGGAAGGAAACATTGGTTCATTCAAGTGTGTTTGAGCTTGATGAATGAAGGTTATGAGCTCTTGAATCTACTTTAACCACAGGTACATGGGTGAATAAAGGTCTGGGAACTGTTCGGATGGAGAAAAACGGCCTCGTGTGGACTTATGTAGCACCTCGTCTCGGGATCTGGATAGCAGCACCATCACCATCCTCAGGTATCCATCAGTTTGTGTGGATTCAAACACATGATGAAACTACAGAAACAATATGTTCTTGAGATATTAACTGTAAACGTCATTCATCACAAATGGATGTTTTAACTGAGCATCATTCGTCAGCACTGATGTCGTCTTCTGTTCATCTGCATCTCTTTAACCAGATCTGTGTTTGTGTGAATGTCGTGTAGGTTTTATGGGGTTTGCGGGCTCAATGGATTTCATTTCTTACCACACATACCTGCTGGTTGGTATCTTGGGAGGAACTCTTGTCGTAGTCATTGGATTTTTATCTGTGATTGTATTTCACTGCAGGTAAGAGTTCATTTCTACACGCAAACAAAAAAGTTGGAAGTTCACCCAAAGATGCGAAATCTGTCATCATTTATTCTCCTCATATGGTTGTAAACCTGTCTGCGTGTTTTTCTTCAGTGGAACACAAAAGAAGATGTTTTGAGAAACGTCTCAGTGGTTTAGTGTTCATACCATGGAAGTCAAAGGGGTCCAGTGTTGTTTGATTATCAACCTTCTTCAAAATATCTTCTTTTGTGTTCTGATGAAGAAAGATACTCATTCAGGTTTGAGGTGACACGAGGATGGAATTCAATGATGAACAAAAGAATGAACATTATTGGCGGAACCGTCCCTTTAAGGCAAAATGTTGAATACTTTGGATAAAAGTGAAGGTTAAATACAGATCAATGCTTTCCCATCATTTGACAGAGATTTGAACCGTGAGGCCAGGAGAAGGCAATGGAATTCCACGAGACTCACGGTACTGAAGAAAGACCAGACCACGTCCACCAGCACGGATGAGACCCAAGAACTCTTCTTTCGCAACGGCGATCGTTGTTATTCATTGGCCGCGAGAGCCATTGGGCACGATTCGTCAGACTCCCCACGACACCAGGCCAATTACAACATTTATGTGGAAACTGTGGGTCGGCCGGTGGGCGATCTGTATGAGAACATTGGATGTATGGGATTGGAAAGCTTCAGAGGACAAGCGTCTAACCTCTACATTAACAGCGAAGAAGTGGCAAAGCTTCGAGAAATGTCAGAACAGAGTGGTGCGGAGAATGTTGTGTTTAGTGACAAGCTGTTCCATATCTACAAGCAGCCCATAGCTATCGTTCAGGGCCCGGAGCTCTTTAATGCCCAAACAGATGCTTCTGCAAGCAGATCTGCAACTTTCCCGAGGAACGGCATGGAACATGGAGACTTAGAAAACTTAAAAGACGGGTTCAACCAGACGATGTCTAAAGTCCCGCAGCAAGACAGCGACCAACCGCAAGCCCTGGAAGGAGCTCAGGCCACCGCCGCTAACCCGGGCCTGTGGGGACGCTACAGTCATCTCCTGGAGTCCGTGTCTGTCCCGGGAACCTTGAACGAGGCAGCTAGAATGGGGTCTTTCCGAGGGGAACTCCAGGGAATATCGGAGCAGACCTTGCTTGAGCTCTCCAAGGGCAAGCCCTCAATTAACCCGCCCCGCGCCTGGTTTGTGTCTCTGGATGGTAAACCGGCAGCTCAAGTCCGTCACTCCGTAATCGATGTTCAGGGACGTCATCGGCCTGGCAGCAGCAACGACACAAGCCTGGACTCCGGAGTAGACATGAACGAGCTCCAGCAGCCGCTGAGGAAAAGAATGGATCCTTCGAGCGCCAGCATGCCTAGGATTAGTGTCAGTCAGGAGCAGGACTTGAGCAGTAGTGAAGTCGGGAGTCCCGAGGACACGTCCTTGAGGAACACCCTGGAGAGCAGCAGCGCCGCCATTCCCAACATCCCTGAAGACCGGGACCCGGGCGACACCTCCAGCGAGTCCAAATCTACACCTCCACCGCGGAGGTTGCGGAAGGTTCGGGATAGGAAGCTAGAGAAGAAGACGTCTCGACACATGAGGGATGAGAGACCCCAGACGAAACACTAGCTGAATAAGACGCGTGTATGTGTAGTTTTATGGTGTCTGATCAAAAGAATTAAAATTGCCTTATTAAAGAAACATCAGGAAGAATGAATTTAACGCAAACGTCTGTCTTATCCTGCCCTGACTCGTCGATGGCTGTATTCAATATTTTTTCGGCGGTTTATTTGGACACCAGTTTACAGCCACAGTGTTTTTACAAACTTCTTTCAACATATTTGTTTATCTTCAAAAGTCAAGGTATGTTATGTGTATATATCTACATCTTTTTAACATTTGTTGTCCCGTGAGCAGAATGCTCTTCTAGTTCGGACGATTCATTTTCATTCTAAAATTGAATTGATACGAATCAGTTTATTCATTAAAATACACAGGAAACTGCCACAGAGTGTCATGAACACAAGACAGCGATGGACTGAGAAACTGAGCACTGGAAACATAAAGTGAAGCACTCGATCCATATGTGTGTGTTTTTGAGAGAGCGACTGAGGGGTCATTTTTACTCCCTGTACTTCTTTACTGTATTATTGCTAGTGTCACGTGCATGCGTTCATCATTTAATGTGTTCATGTGTAAGAATGTAGAAGACGTCTCAGGTTATGCCTCACATCACAGGTCATGACTCGGGCACGTTTGAATGAATCTTGCGCTAATCTCATGTACTGTTGGATCTTCAGTTTTTTGACAGTTCGTCTCTTTATTCATGAGAAACAAGTTCCTTGTTGTCAGGCAGCAAATTAAAATAACATTTGACATTTGAACCGAAGTTTGACTGAGAAAGAGAGAAGATTGTTTTTCATCTCAGTTATTTTTCATCGTAGCATCTCTTATTTACCAATCTGTAACATATTGTTTTATATTCAGCTATTTAATATATTCAATTGTAATAAACTAGTTTGTTAGGATTATGATTTGTGGATGCTTTATGACACAGCTTGTAATCTGCCTTTTTGTGCACATTTAATAAAGATTATAAACCGACAAAATTCAGGAGTTTTATTCATTGAAAAACACACAGTGGTCACACTGCATGTTTTTTGAGAACATAAATGAACATTCAAATATTACAAAATGCTCTCAGACTTTAAATAATAATGTAGTCTCATAAATGTCAATAAGGTTGTGCTGAAGAATTCAGGATTTCTCTGACATATTTGGCCTTTCCATGTTGTGAAGGTTTAATTCTTTAACTACAGAAGTCTTAAAAGCGGCTTTAAGTCATTTACAGTCATACTGCTTCAAACTGATCATCTTACCAATGCTATACTAATATTCAACAATAACACTTTGTTTCATTAAAACCTCTTAATATAAAATTCTGGTGACACTTTACATTAAGGTTCCCTTTATAACGCATTTATAAATGTGTTTATAAATGATTAATAAGTTATTTACCAATGCATTATAAACAGCATAAATAAAAAGGGATTCTAATGAAATTCCTGCCATATAGTGAATCATTTTAAACTCACATGTTATAAATGCTTAATAAATGTTTTTATTCATTATTGATTTGATTATTATCTTGATGTTGTTTGCATTATAGGCTGTCAGACTGGACACTGTGGGATGTAATGATGGTTTTCTTATAACTGCTCACTTTTTGGCAGGTTTTTCATGAGAATCCCTCTTTTAAGGTACCATTAAGGTACCTTAATGTAAAGTGTTACCATAATTCTTTTATAAGATCTTTTTATAAGCAAGCTTTAGGTTTTAGAGAAACAATTTGAATTTGAAGGATAATTAAAAAAATGTCAAAGATAGTTGAGGCATCATTTAATGTAAGGGACTCTTGTGACTTGACTCATTTCGTCTCTGATGGGGTATTTGTGGATAACATCTACTCTGTGTGGTCTTTCTCCCGGGGGTCTTGTCTGAAGGTGTGGCTGTGCTGGTTCAGTATGGGTCACGTGGAGTGTTCGCTGCTCTGTGTGTGGTTTAATGTGAAGGCTTGGTTTGCTCTTCTCTCGGCCGCTGCAGACCGTGTTTCATGACAGTCTTTCTGGAGAACGGTTCTATGTGAGAACTGTGAATGTAAAGATCCTGTAAACGCTGAGAGAGGGATTTCACAGAGGACGGCCCCTCGCACACTGACACACGTGTGCCGGGTCTCAACACAGATGAAGCGTGACCTCTCTGAACCTGTAAACCAATACCTGGAAGAATGAATTCAGAGATGTGTGGATCTGTGCGCTTGCTCTGAGCGACACCAGGTGGAGCCGGAGAGCTTTGTGATCGGCCGACTCTGATGTTCCATGTAAGAGGATTATAGATGACATGAAAATCCAGCGGACAGCAGTTTGACTTCTGGATTAATGCATCGATGCATTCGGTATGAAACTGCAGAAATAGAATCATAATTTTGGGAGACTGTTAACTGTGAAAGTATTCTAAGTAAACTTGACTTTTAGTTGTGTCTACTCTTTGACTGAGTAAAGTAAAAAATACCTTAAATATAACGCCTACTAAACAGTGGTTTACTGAGAATATGCATTTAAGTTCACTTCTATCAACTAAAAGTGGGCTACAAGTATTAAACTATCAGACCTATTTCACTTGTAGTATAGATGCAGTACAAACAAAATACACCGAAGTCATTTTAAAGTTCACTTAAAAGTAGACAAGTAGTATGAAATCGTACACTAGAAAGTATACAACTTAAGTATATTTACTAAACAAAGTATACTTAAAATACACTTGAACATGTTTTAAAGTCCCCGTGAACCGGAAGTTGTGATCGTTTTTACTTCCGCCTTTCGACGCATTTCCGAGATAAAAAATAGTAGCGTTCCTCTTTCTCTGCAATTTGATTGGATGTATAAAAAAGCTGAAGGGGAGGAGTTAATGGATGCATCGCTCAAGCCGTCTAACATGCGTCATTTAAGAGGGATAGTCACCACAGGGCCGAGGTACATTTTCAGATTTTAACTAAAGGTTATGAGAACACACAAATTTTAAAAAGAGAATGACCTACATTAATGAAGTATTTACAAGAAACAAAAGTATTCATGCAAAAAAATAGGCGTTGTCATTTTTAATTTCACTGGGACTTTAACTTCATGAAATGAACTCTAACCTAACTTTGTTATTTTTTCAATGTTGGTTACCTTGTGTTTGCAGGGAAGAGATCTGACGTTCTGAGCCGTCTGAAATCTTGACAGGCAGATCCGACACTGCACACCCGGATGAAGCAGTTTGGATTCTTTTCGAACCCTCACCTTTGGCAAACTCTTCATGACGTGGTTCGGGACAACATCACATGTCACGGCGGACACGCTGCAGGAGATGATGAAGACAGAGTCGTGTGACGGGAGACACGAAATAAACATTTACAAACAAAAACTGGGTGAAGAATCAAAACAAAAGATGCTTTGATATACAGAGACAGACCTTCTATCCATCGTGTGTTTGTCCATCATCTGTGTTTCTTCAGAGACGGACTGCCATGAATGACCTCTCTTCTGCACAAACATCAATGTCAGTGACACCACACATGTTTTCCTTCTGTTTAACTCTGTTTTTAAAGAACATTACTGTATATTTATGTGAGAAGTGATCATTGGAGATGTCATTTGACTTGAACGGTATGTGAAGTATGCTGCACTTTAGGTTTGGCGATAGAGAGACACTCACCGTTCGACACATGAAGGAATGCTGTGGATGAGCGTGTCTCCTGAAACATGTCTCACACAGGTGAAAATAACTGCATTCTGTGCACCTGTAGACATCACATGTGACATCATCATCACGACCGACACTGAGTTCGGCTTCACAATGAATGTGAATCGGCTGTTTGTGCTGAATGCCTACTTGAAACACTTGCCCACGACAGGACAGACCCGGCAACCGTTACACACCACTCCAAGATGTTTCTCCAGACACTCTCGCTCATAATAAGTAAACACATTTGCTGAGTTTCTCACCTGTGGTACACAAAACAACATGACAGCGTAAGTGACAACATCTGTGGTGAGTTAGAGGGCGAGCTTTCCGGTTGCAAGGGGTCCGCCAGAAAAATGATTAAGTCCACAGTGTTTATCTGCTTTTTTGCTATGGATAGTTTCCAGAATTGTTTATATTTGAATCTTTCTCGTGAGTTTTTTTGGGACTAAAGTGAAGTTGTTCCAAACTATTTTGGTTTAGAAACAATGTGTTGTCTTTATAATATCCTTTTTACTATTTACACAGAAAAAATATGGATTGATATATATTTTAGAAAAGGGGGTCCCTCACTAAAGGTTTATCATATGTGACCCTGGATCACAAAACCAGTCTTAAGTAGCGCGGGAACATTTTCAATAAAAGACAAAAAAACGTTGTATGGGTCAAAATGAAAGATTTTTCTTTTATGCCAAAAATCATTAGGATATGAAGTGAAGATCATGTTCCATGAAGATATTTTGTACATTTCCTACCTTAAATATGTTGAAACTTATTTTTTGTGAGTGGGTGTCCTGCTACAGCGCCTCTGATTAACAAACTTCGATTGAAACTGTTGTATCTCAGTCAGATATTGTCCTATTCTAACAACTCATACATCAATAATAATCTTATTTATTCTACTTTCAGACTAATGTAGTCTATAAGTGTGAGCGTGTTAATGTTTCACGAAATGTATACTTTACTTCTAGGTTTAGTTGCTTTAAAGTGCCAAAGTCTTCTCTGCAGAGCGGACACTTCAGCACTCCGCATGAGTTCAGTTTCATCTGATGATCAGCCCACACCTTCATACATGAAATATGAATGTTGTTTCCACAGCTGAACCTGAACAACAACATGGATAACAACAACGCTGAGGTCATAGGTACGGTCTGTTGGAATATTTTAAGTTTCCACTTTACAATCTTCATTCACATCTGCAATAAAAGACACGTACCTGCAGTAAGTCACAGGCAACTTTTTCAGCAAAAGATCTTCTTGGCAGATGGGACATAAATCTTGGTTCTCGATGGCTTTCTGTCTGACACACCTGTCGTCCTCATCTGGTTCGGGGCATGATGGTCCTGAGGCGCATCTGTCACTATGGGATGTAGTTTTGGTGACATGAAGCCCTTGTAAGAGCTCTTGGATCTGTCTCTCCGCAAGGCCGTACTGAAAACAGTCTGAAACATTACAAACACACCACGTGACAATCTGTTCCAGGATCAGTCAGTGGAAACATGCGTTGGCTTATTTTAGAGGGATAAATGCTTACATTCGTGATCTCTGGGCAGCCGAAATTTACGTATCAAAATCCTACAATAAAGAGACAAGATTGGGTAGGACAGAGTAAAAGATGCTTAACTGTGTAGTTTAACTCAAAGCATTTGTTTACCAGCAGATGTGTTGACACAGATCTTTCTCTTTGTTGAAGGTCGGACAGGTGCACGTGTGTGGATCACCTAAACACACCTTTAATATCAAGAGTTAAATTGCGTCATTAATAATATGAAACGTGCTTCTAAACGGAACCACGTGGACTCACTTTATATTGTTTGGAGTCCTCGTCCTCCTGCAGGAGAAAGCCGACGGGTCCGAACTCTCTGAGGATGAGGATGGTTGTGTTCAGAGCTCGAGTCTGATGACTGTGGATCACGTCACTCACGCATCTCCTCCAGACTGTTTTCCGGAACATTATTCCTTCGAAAGGTGGAGTCGAATTAAACCTGGAAAGTGTTCCTACACGTATGATTCAGGTAGACGTGTCATTCATTTAGGTAAGTTGTGAAACGCGTTGAAAGTTCAGTACACTCATGGTTTGCGCTCTGAACCATTTTGTTGTCAAGTTGACTTGGTTTCTATAGCAACTGACTGCGCTGCGCGTGCTGCGCGTCACCACTAGATGTCACTCACACGACGTTTTTGCGACGCTGTCCATCTGACATCGGCCGGCATCTGATATCGCGAGAGCAGGTCACATTTATTGTATTTATTTTTCAATTTATATTCTCTCAAAACGAAACATTCTCATTTGAGATACATTACATGTTCATTAATGCAAATAATGTTAACCCGAACTTTGGTTATTAACTATTAAGAAGAGATTCAAATATATCGAAACTTCAATTTTAAATGTAGGTATATGCATTTATATATACTATTTTTATGCTTACTTTTAAGAATGTACCTTGTTGTATTAATATTATTATTATTTTATATTTTATTTTATATATTTTTTATTATTTTACTTTTTTTTATTTTTTTTATTCTATTTTACTTGATTTGATTTGACTCGATTTTTTCATTTGATTTTGTTTTGTTTGTTTGTTTTTGGTGATTTGCAGTTTAATCTCTTTCATAGAATCTTCCTCTTGTACTACTTTGTTATTTGTTTGGAAAAATAAAATAAAAATATATATATATATATCGAAACTTTTCAAAAGACATGAAGACTATATGTGCGTTCTTTGTGACCCCGTCTGTGAAAATCCAGCTAAAGTCATTTCAGTCATTTACTATCTGTTTCCTACATAAAAAGATCCTGCACAATTTAAAGTGTGTTCTGCATAAATATAAGTCAGTTAGTCAGTATTGGTATATGAGGTCATGTCATAAATTGATGTTTGTTATGTCATATTAGAGCATGAGCTTTGAGACTGGCTCATATATTTACATAAGGATTATCAAACATTATTATCATTGTTCTGTACTTTTTCTGTTTTGTCATGTTGTGTTATAGTTCAACAAGCATAATAAAAACATTCAGTAATTTAAATATTTCTACAGTGCTTTTCACAGCGTTGTAGATTGTTTTAGGCATTTTAGTTTTAAACATACAATAATAATAATTATGATATAGAAATGTGGAAGTTTTTGAATGGTAACTGGTGTCTGTCTATTGATTCTTCTGTGGGAAATTTGTTTTTATGACCATGAGCTCTACTTCACTTCAAAAGATTAGAAAAAGACTCATAACTCATGTGGCACAGGGATAGCTAAATAAGTTTGAAAGTCTGCACATAAAGTTCTCTAGCTGGTCTTTGAAATCTCACTCGAGTCTTTTGTCTTGTAACAGTCCTGTGAGAGTGGTAACAGAGTCCATGTGTGTCAGGGTTTGGCCTCTATAGTGAGAGTGAGGGATGCCTGAATAACATCCAGACTTTCTGAGGAGCCGTGAGAGTGTTGTGGTCCAGCAGGTCACTACACTACTGCTTTAGATTACACACATTCACACAGCGACATCATCACATGTGTGTTCATTGCACAATTCTGAAGTCTTACGGTGATGACAAGACACGGCACGTGTGGCCCAGCATTGACACAGACACTAGAGGCGTGGTCATATTTGCATGGATGAAGAAGGCGGGGTGTGTTTAAGCTCCGCCCACGCAGCGATTACTGGCACCACAGATATTAAAGGAGTCACATGACGCGACTAAAAGGAATATGGTTTGTTATACATGTAATACAATGTGTAAACACGACTTTAGGTTTTAAATGCTGTATTTTCCACATACTGTGCATGTTGGTATCTACTCTTTTCTCCGCCTCTCTGGAACGCACAGATTTTTTGACAAAGCTCACGGTTCTGAAAAGTGAAGTGTGCTGTGATTGGCCAGTTCAACAGTGTGTAGTGATTGGTGGAATACTGCAAGCGTGTGAGGGAAATGTAACGCCTCTGACCATATTTGGAACATCAGGTTCCTCTTCAATAGTACTGAAAGGTACACCCACTTTACTTTAGTATACATTTGAGTGGTCTTAGTCAAATCAGACCACCAACTGACGTAGATTTGTAGGGGTGTGGTTACACCAGGCGTTTTAGGCAGGTATGTGTGAGCATTCACTTTTAGATGTAATGCATCTTTCGATCCCACACTTTCATTTTTGCAATTTTACGTGTCTAATACATGCATGAGTAACTTATAACACACCAAAGACACAGAATAACACGTATTCGCGCCATATGACCCCTTTAATATTAAGCATGCAGATGCGTCACTGTCATTGAAATGAATGTGGAGGAACACAACTCTCAAGATGGCCGCCCTGGAGAAGCTTTGCGTATGCGTAGGATCTAAAGCAATATGAAAATAATGTTTTTAAGCGCCATTTGATCATAGGAAACATTCGTCATGATCCTGTTTACGCCATTTTCAAATGTTTTTTTAATATGTCGTGTAATTGAGTTTTTCGGGCGATTATAGAATTGTCAGTATTCACGTCTTTACATAATACCACCAAGTTTTTTTTTTTTTTCAACCTATTTACTTAGAATTTATTTTCTAATGTATTGAATCAGTACTATTGCTTAAAATGTATAATTATTAAACTTTATAATTCTTTTTATTTACCCTCGGCAATAAAAAGGTGCCACCGTGTGGCTCGACTTCCCTTGACGGACTGATTGGAGATTCTTCTCTCAAAGTAATAAAAAAAAAATATTTGGTTGGGAAAACTTTGTTAGAATATACGTTTGTTAGCTGGGAAGGTCCACACTTGAAGCATTTTTAAAGCATCCTATTAAGTAGGCATATTGTCCGCGCTGAATGATTTAATGTTTGTTCTGATTATGTGTTTTTATGAGGTTGGCTAACGTCTCCATACACAAACTGAGTCCTATAGTAAGTGTCTAATGCATCATCACACATCAGACTGTCCCATCACACTCCTGAATCCTTATGGATTACATCATCAAAACATCTGTTGACCGCTGCAGGCTTCATATTTCACATATCACTTCAGGCATTTCAGTTTGACAACGCCTGTTTATATTGCCCGTGTAGATTCTCATCCGTTGGCGTGTACCCCTCTCTGCCTTCCCCTCACCACAGATTTCATGTGTTTGCACTTATACGACATATGATCTGTTATATAGGGAATGAAATCTGCTGTGGGAAGCTGGAATCTGTGCGTGTGTGAGAGAGAGAGAAAGAGCATGTGTCCATAGAGACGCTTTGATCTTTCAATCAATGTAAAGTTGTCCTACAAACTGTTCGGCTAGACTGACAACTGAGATCAGATACATCTGTTGACCAGATGATCCACACTCTAGATCAGAGGTCAAATCATCAGAAATTGAGCAAATTTTATGAGAAATGTTTGAGTTCATACTGAGATCTTCAATAAGAGAGAGAGAGAGAATGAGGGAGAGAGAGAATGAGAGAAAGTGAGAGAGAGAGAAAGAGAGAGAGAGAGAGAGAGAGAAAGAGAGTGAGAGAGGGAGAGAGAGAGAGAGAAAGAGAAAGAGAGTGAGAGAGAAAGAGAGATAGAGAGAGAGAGAGAGAGAGAGAGAAAGAGAGAGAGAGAGATAGAGAGAGAGAGAGAGAGAGAGAGAGAAAGAGAGAGAGAGAGAGAGAGAGAGAGAGAGAGAGATAGAGAGAGAGAGAGAGAGAGAGAGAGAGAGAGAAAGAGAGAGAGAGAGAGAGGGAGAGAAAGAGAGAGAAAGAGAGTGAGAGAGAGAGAGAGAAAGAGAGAGAGAGAGAGAGAGAGAGAAAGAGAGAGAGAGAGAGAGAGAGAGAGAGAGAGAGAGGGAGAGAAAGAGAGAGAGAGAGAGAGAGAGAGAGAGAGAGAGAAAGTGAGAGAGAGAGAAAGAGAGAGAGAGAGAGAGAGAGAGAAAGAGAGAGAGAGAGAAAGAGAGAGAGAGAGAGAGAGGGAGAGAAAGAGAGAGAGAGAGAGAGAGAGAGAGAGAAAGAGAGAGAGAGAAAGAGAGAGAGAGAGAGAGAGAGAGAGAGAGAGAGAGAGAGAGAGAGAGAGAATTGACGATCAGGAAGAGAGCAGTGATCTCTGAATCCTGTTTGTGTCACTGTGCTGTAAGTGGACACCTTAAATCAATGAACACACTCACACACACACACACACACACACACACACACACACGCACGCACACACACACACACACACACAGATGTTGAGTTTCAATGTTATATTACTGTACTGTTTGTTACCCCTAAACCTCACAATCACACAACATGTTCTGCTCTTTTACATTATCAAAAAAGTTTATTCTTTATAATTTATAAATCTGTTTCCTAATTTTTTTTGGATTTTCCATCTTTATGGGGACATTTTGTGCCCATAGGGTTTACCCTTCACACACACACACAAACACACACACACAGGGTTAGTGGAGGGCGTGTTCTCTTCAGCTATATGATTATGATTGTGTTTATTCTATCACATATGTGTGTTTATGGTCATTGGTGTGTTTAGCTTGTGTGATGTAGCATTTAGTTGTCATCGCTGGTTTATGTGAATCATTTATGTTTTATAACGGCTGTAACGTAACGTTATTGGACTGTGATGGAGAAGAACACATTTATTTGTGAAGACTGTTTGTTTAGTTGTAAATGATGATGTAAGACTCTCTCTGCCTCTGATTTGAATGTTTACAGAGTAATATAATAAAGTCTCATTTTCCTCAAGCTGTAAATGAGCTGCTCAATAAAGACAAATTGTTCTTTGGGAAAAGATCTTTATAAATAAGGTTGATTTGAAGGGAATAGTCTTTTATCACCGTCCAGACAAACCTATACAAATGGTGCCAGTCATGTTGAGATGGTGAACATTTAACACAACTTCAGTCTGAAATGAATTAAATTGAGGAAATATGTTGTAATGCTGAACGTGTCTGTTGTCAAGTAACCCTTTCCTAACTAACTAGCGTGTGCTTATCTTCAACTTCCACCGCAGATATTTGATAAGGAAGGAAACTAGTGTCTCCAGTTCTCAAGTGGAATATTGATATAGTTCAGATAAGAGCGTCTGCCAGAACTCACATGATCCAGTTTATCCTATAAAACAACAGCGTCTATACTCACGGCTGGTTACACCCAGAAGAAATGACCTCTCCAGGGCTGTGTTTATTTCTTTCTCTCCTCCTTACCTTTGCTTTCTTATATGCTGTCATGTGTGTGTTTTCAGCAGAGGAAGTTGAAAGGGTTAAAGGTTCATTCAGCACATGTTGAGAGGTCACGACCCCATTCTGCACCAACAAAAACTCTTTCTGACTACTTTCTCCTGCACACACACACACACACATTCGCGCGCACACACACACACACACACGCTTGCACGAACGCACACATGCACACACGCACACACGCGCGCACGCGCACACACACAAACACACACAAATGCACACACACACTCGCACACACGCACATGCACTGGTCTATATAAAATGTTGGCATACTGAATTATTATTATTTGGATACCAAACTCATATGAAATAAAAATCCCAGATGAGATCTTTAATATCTCTTTTTATAAATATTTTCAATGATTTACTTCTAGACATCAATCAGATTAAATTGAGAACAAATGGAAACTTTTTCTCAAAGGGACAGTTCGCCCACAAGTAAAAATACTGTCATCCTTTACTCACCCTCAGGTTGTTTTAAACCTGTTCTTTGTTCCGATGAACATAGAGAAAGATATTTGGAAGAATTTTAGCAATTTTCAGCTCTGGAACATCATCCACTAACATAGCAAGAAGGGAACATTTCTATTACTTTAGTATATATAAAAAAATCACACATTGAACACATAACGAGATATTTTGAAGAATGTATAAAAGCAAAGAGTTCTGGGGCACCTTTGACTACCATTGAATTCTTCCGACTATGGCCGTCAATGATGTCCTGGAACTGAAAATCATTCTGAACAGAAAAAAGTCATTTATACAGATATGAAATGACGGTCTCATCTGTGTCCCAGATCATTTGAAAACGAGTCAGAGATCTCACAAATGTTTCAAACGAGATCTCATGAATCTCTTTGAAATGGTAACAAGCGTCCCGGCGGCACGTGTATGAGGGATGTCCAGAAAACGCCTGTTTGTGTTCCAGTGTGACGCCGGTTGATGGATGGCGGAGTGCTCGTGGGTTTGCATCTCGTTGACTTCTCGAGTGTTCCCGTAAGAGTCGGCGAGTGTGTGAATGAACGGCCCCTGTAAAGTATCATTTAAACCAGAACAAACACACGATGATATCAGAGAATCAAAGGAAACACTTCTGCCCTCAAGCACTCCTCTGAGCTTTCATTGTCTGCTTTCATTTTCTTTGGCGTCTTCAGAAGATTGATGTGATGTGATGAGGACACCTGAGTGAAGAACCACAGAGAATACACACATCTCACAGAACAGATGATCATCTCTTCTATTCTTTGTTCTTCTGCTCCTAATGTGTCGTGGCCAGAAATTAAGATGAGACTGAACTTTCATAGTTTATGCTATTCACAAAATAACATTTTTCTTTCAGACGATGATCTGAAGAAGAGATTAAAAAGTTTAAGGTATGTTTGTCTGTTTGAGCTGAGAACACAGCTCCACATGAGATCTAGTCCCACCATCATCGGGTCTGTTGAAATAACTGAGGCTAAATTCAGAAGAACTGTGGCGATGTTGAAGAACCCAACCTTCAAAACAACAGTTCTGTGATATAATTTCCTGTAAACAGTATTAGAAATATAGATCATTTTATCATACTGCAGGAATCGAGAATGAACTGAGAATAACTTTCATGTTGACATATTTTTCTGTTTTAACGCATCCTGCTTTTGACTAGATCAGATATTCATTCACAGAGGAAAAGTGCTTAGAAAGCATTCAGAGCTCAGATGATGGTTGATATCTGAGGAGGTGAGAAAGAAGTGAAAACATCTGGACATCTGGCTCGGACACTTGGATTCATCTGGCTGTCGTCCATCTCCTCACATCCTGGAGCAGAGCGCAGGCTTCACTCAGGTCACGTAAACCCGGCAGCCACACACACTCTCCACCAACACCATGACACAAACCCTCAGCTCACTCACTCACTGACTGTGTGTGTGTGTGCGTCACAGTGCATGTGTGTTTGTGTGTGTGTTTGCATGCATGTGTTGATGTGTGCGTGCATGTGTGTGTTGTACATTGGTGTGTGTAAGTTTGAGTGTATGCATGTGTGTGTGCATTTGTGTGTCAATTGGTGTGTGTGTCCAATGGTGTGTGTCTTCATGTGTGTTTGTGTGTGTGTGCGCATGCATGTGTTTGCATGCATGTGATGATGTGTGTGTGTGTGTGCGTTTGTCCATTGGTGTGTGTAAGTTTGTGTGTGCGTGCGTGTGCGTGTGCATGTGCATGTGCATGTGTGTCCACTGGTGTGTGTGTGTGTGTATGTTTGTATGAGTGTGCACATGTGTGTGTGTCCGATGGTATGTGTGTGTGTCAAATGGTGTGTGTGTGTGTGTATGTTTGTGTGTGTACATATTTGGGTTTGTGCGTGTGTCCATTGTGTGTGTGTGTGTGTGTGTATGTTTGTGTGTCCATTAGTGTGTGTTTGTGTGTCCAATGGTGTGTGTGTTCAAGTGTGTGTGTGTGTGTTCCATTGGTGTGTGTATGTTTGTCTAGGTGTGTGTGCATGTGTGTGTGTCCATTGGTGTGTGTATGTTTGTGTGTTTGCATATTTGGGTGTGTGCCTGTGTGTGTGTCCATTGTGTGTGTGTATGTTTGTGTGGTGGGGCATGTTTGTGTGTCCATTAGTGTGTGTTTGTGTGTCCAATGGTGTGTGTGTTCAAGTGAGTGTGTGAGTGTTCCATTGGTGTGTGTATGTTTGTGTAGGTGTGTGTGGATGTGCATATGTGTGTGTCCATTGGTGTGTGTGTGTACGAGTGTGCGTTTGCGAGGTGTGTGGGTCTTCTCTACACATCACTACTGTATCGCACAATCAGAGTTTGATGTTTTTAGTAAGCAGAAGATGGAGCTTCAATCCCAGTGTGAGGGCTGAACAGATTTAAATGAGATTAACAGAATCAATAATGTTTATGTGTAAACAAACTCACAGAGTTGTGGCAGTAAAATGCAGCGCACAAACACAGCATGAGCCATATCTTTGAGTTGTTTGGTTCGGCCGGTGTTTCTCATGAAATGAATCAAAGTAAAGTGTGCTGTGAATAACAGCGACTGGTGCCATGTCGTAAAAGCTCAGCGTGGAACACACATGGTGTTTGATGGTTTTCCCTCACGATCGCTGGACGAACGACAGACAAGAAGTGTGAAGATTCAGACACACAGCAGCGGGGCAACAGAAGGTTTTGGGTCAGGGAGTCCGTCTTCAGTCAACCTCCATCCCGCACCCGCCCACCCAACTGCCCTTCAGGGAGGGAATATTTCTGCTTTCCCGGGGAAGTGAATATAGCAGCAGCGGCTAAATCTGTTCAATCTCCGCCCGATTCCCAGGGCAGACTTTAGCGTCCATCCACCGAGCGACCCCATCACAGGACCTTCCTCAAGCCTCGCCCGCAGTGACGGCAGCACGCTGGCAGCGCTCTCATGTGTGTGTGGGATTTTTCCACGTTACCCGCCTTATCCTTCCTGACTCTCAATGCCCTGAAGAACTCTGGGAAGGATCTTTCCCACCCTCTCAAGGAGTTGTGATGGCTGTCTAAAACATGCCATCGAGCAAGAACACATGAAATGTGCCGTGTTGTAATAAGGCCTGACGCACGCCAGTTCCCAACATCTGGCTTCCGTTAAAGCATGAAAACAAACCACGCTTCAGGGCTGTCCAATCTTACATCATTTGGTGAATTATCATCCCACCCAGCGTCTTGAAGGAGCCATGAAGAGCAGGCGGCGGACCTGACCTGGAGGACGCTCGTGTGTGATGTTCTTCACTGAAATTCTCAGACGATGAGTAAAACTTCAATTAAGGACCGAGCGAAACGTCAATGACCGGATTGATGTGTGTGTGAAAGAGTGAGAAAATAAAAGTGTTACAGCCTCTTTCCACCTCGGCAGCTGATCTCAAACTGGCGGCGCACAGATGACGTTTGTGTGTGGAATAAAAGACATCGTTTTATTTACCCTCATAATGTTTGTCTTAAGAGATCATAAACAGGTTGACCTTTGAGAAGGCGGAGTCCGTCGAACCCGAGCTTCTCGTCGTGTTGAGACTTTGAGATTATTATGGTCTGTGACACAAAAGGCTTGATTCTGGAGGTCAGAGGTCATGGGCGGCTCTGTCTATAGCTGTGGTGTTTGGCTGCGGTTCCCGCTGACCGACAGGAAAGGCTGTGATTTAACATTCCACCTTTTTCCCAGATAACGCCGCGGCCCGGGTGGGACTCCACCAGCCCACTGAAGAACAATCGCAGGAAACTGCAAATGATGAAAACGTGCTCTCGCTCGAAGCCACCGCGGGCGGACCTATGAGAGGAAGAGAGAGAAGAGGAGAAAACCAGAATTAAAAGAGAGGAAAGCGAGACTCTCATCTGTGCATTATGGATCTGTGACAGCATGTGCTTTAACTGGGACGACTACTTCCTGTTCTGAAGATTCCATTTCCTGTGCTGCCGGACGACAGAACACCCAACACATCACACTGTTTTTAAACACATTACTTAATTTTTATTTGTTTGTTTAAGACTTCTGTCTGATCGTGAAACACTGTTGCTCAGGGCCCGTGTTCACAAAACATCTGAAGACTTAAAGAAGCACGTTAGGAGAACTCTTAAGAATCATGGGTGTGTCTCTCCTAATTTAAGAGTATTTCACAAAGGGTTTTAGCACTAAAACTATCTTCTAAACCTGTGAGACGTTAGCAGTAGTGAAGAGGACTCTAAGACCAGCTCACAACAATCCTCACATGACTGGAACACCAGCAGTCTGGTTTGAAATCTAAACATTTGAGAAAGATTTCATGACATAAGCTTAAAGACTTCTAATATCTGCTAACTGTTCACGAGAGCGAAAATGCTTTGAACATATACTTTATATGACCAACATATAGTTTATCTGCTTAAATAATTTAAAAACATGTTGTTTATTGTGTAATGAATGAATGAATGAAAAAACTTTTATTTCAAACATGTAAAAAAACAACAACTAATAAATCAATAACAAAACAAAATATTTTTGACGTGTTCATGTGCGAAAAGAGCAGAAAGAAGAAACTATCTTCTTGTATAATCCCCTCCCTCATCAAAGTTTATTCAACTGTGCTATAGATATACTTCTTTTAAACTTAAAATAGGAAAGTAAACTTTCAGTCAACTTTTTATGTACTTCTCAGAATTATACTTAAATGTACTCTTAAGTGTACTTGATTTTACTGAGTGAAAAGTGTAAGTAGATGTGGCCTATACTTGTACTTAATCTTTTGACTTCTAAGTATACATGGATTCTTCTTGTGTCTATTCTTTTTCTTGAGTAGCCTATTAAATCATTTTTCTCAAAATTACTAGTGCTCTTCTTATAATTCAGTTTTTTTACTTGTCTCAAACTGCACTGTTTGTCGTAGACCCATAAGTGAGCTGTAAAATTATGGTGCTATGACTTTGAAAAAGATAACCTACAAGTACACTATAAAAAAAAACTAAACTAACAGTTCACTGGGTCTGGGAGTAAACTTCAAAGTGTATTTTCATAGACTCAACATGTAGAAGTATTAAGCCAGTAAACCATCAGTATACCAACATGTTTATATGGAGTATAGTTGTAGTACAAATGAAGACCTAAGTGAAAACTTGATGTGAACTATAAAGTTTACTATTGTTACAAGTAAAGTACACTTAAAAGTATACTTTTCTAAACTGAAAAGTGGGCCAATTTATTCCCAAGCGGTTTTCAAATAATACACTTTCAGGCATACTACTAATCCATTGACATGAGTATACTTAATACATAAAGTATACGTAAAAAATACTTGAACTTTACTTAAGTATACTTCTGTTTGATAAGGGCTTCTCCACTGGTCATATAAGATCATCCTTTTATCTTTATGATTCTATCACATAAGCTTATTTTAAGCAATTTAAAATAATCACAATTATCTGCATATATTATTTTTTCTTATCTCTAAATAACTCAGAACTCAAAAAACCCTCATAGATCTGTTTATATCCACCATGAAGAAGAATTATGTCCAAAATTAAACAAAACAATCAAACAACAGCCAAAAAATGATCATGTGTTTATTGTGTGTTATTGTGTTTGTTAGCTGTGTTTTTTAACGTGTTGTTACTTAATAAAAAACAATTAAAAACAAACGGTTTGATTGATATGAATTGGAATGCAATATAAAAACTTTCTGTTATTATCTGTTTTTGTGAATGAACTCTTCACTTGTTGAATCCGTAATTTAGTGTTTACACACTTTTGATATGTCTTCTCAAAGTCTCATGACAGACACATTTGTCAGATTTCTGACTCTTTTTCTCAAGAGAAATATCTGAGACACACATGAGATTTAAGATTCTCTTTTATTTTAAAGTGAAATAAGCAGCAGGATTCCTTTACAGAACACAAATGAGTTTTCCTGGAGAGTCAGAAAGTGCATGAAGGCTTGAGAGGACTGAACAGGATGAAGGTTTTTATGGTTATTTCAGTCATGCGTGTGTCTTTGAGCAGAACTCCATCTCGCTCCAGATGTGACTGTTGAATTCTGTCCATTGTTCTCCAGGAATGGAATCTCATTCTTTTCCTGCGCTGGCTTTTCCAGATGTGTTTGTTTGGGTCGGTCCAGTGGTTTGGGTGTGGGTTATTAATGTTTCTCAGGATTTTCTCAGTGTTTCTGAAAGTGAATTTCAAATGCGTTATTGTCTTGGCTGTGAAAAAACCTTTCAGATTCAGAACAGATCAACACCGCCAACTCCTGCAATTGTCCCATCAAAATGATTTATTGATTTATCTGCCATCTAATGATTTGTGTTGTATATTCTCTTCTGCTTGAATATGATTTCCATTAAAACACTGTTTGAGCAAACACACATTTGTGTAGTTGGATTTTTACTTACTGAGATGTGACAACTACCCCCTTATACAGTATAGACGCACGAGTGCCTGAACGGCAATTAACTTTTGGTTTGTGTTTGGCTAGTGTCTCATAATATAATAATTTATAAAAAAAAAAAATTATGTTAATATTAATTTTGATTAGTTTATTATATAATAATTGTATTAGATTAAAACATTTGTTGTTGTATGTTCATTTTATGTTGTGTAGTCCAATGTGATCAATGTAGTTTTGGCGCATTTAAAGGTCAAGCGGTTGAGCATGGTATCGCAGTCCAAATTCAAAATATTGGAGAGATAAGTTTAGCCAAGTAACGCTTCATCTCGCTTTATATTAATTGTTATCAGAAATACAGGCGCTTTATTGTTTGTGAATGTGTTTTTATTTCACCTCTATTACCAAATCTATAAATGGAGTTTATAAAACTGAGCGAAACAGCTGTTAAACTTCAGGAAGCTTATAAAAGATGAAAGCAGCAGGATTGCTCTGATCACAGCAGCAAGGGTTCATGGGAAATGTTCAACGCTTTAGACAGGGGCAGACTGACCGGTAGGACATTCTGTCAAAGTACTGAAATGCAGAGACCAGGTGCAGACTGGCCATCTTGAGTACCGTAACTGTTCTTGGTGGACACTTAGCCCGGACAGACAGACGTGTTATAAACGTGAATGCACGCAATGGGAAGGCATTACCGAGTTGGACACTTATGCATGTGAAACAATGACACGTTACATACACCCCCGTCGACAGAAATGGTGGAGGGCCGATGTAGGCTGAATAATCCAGGTGCCGATTTTTCTTCCCACTCCGCCCCCGGCTTTAGCACATCGAGCACAAATGAATCAATTCATCAATACTGTAAGTACAGCAGGAAACTCCCATACTTCAAAAGTCCTCTTAAGTGAACAATGAGTGCTTACTAATCAGTGTTCTTTGAAAACATCAGCGTCTGCCGGTAAAAACACACAATCAGAGGAAGATCACGGCCCCAGTGCTTTTTGGCTTGAGTTACCTGTGTCTGATTGATTTCTGATGCTTCAGATCATGAGGATTCTGGGACTGCTGGGCACCTGGAATGAGTTCTGTACCTGTTTTGTCTATAGGAATGAAATTCAGGCATTTATGTTAACAACTGAGATTTCAGGGACATCTTTGACTACCATAGTAGGAACAATTATTTGATCTTTTGTTTTGTTCTGTTGAACACAAAATTAGATATTTTGAAGTATTTAGGGAAGCAATCTTTGACTACCATTTTCATTCTTTATACTATGTAGTCAGTGGCTGACATTCTTACAAATATCTTTCTCTGTGTTCAACGGAACCAAGACATTTATTCAGGTTTGGAACAACTTGAGTTTAAACAAGAATTTTCGTTTTTGGGTGAACTATCACTCTGATATCTATATAATGTATACACATAAAAACATCGCTGTTGAATTTCAGTGAAATGCTGTGAAAGTTCTTTTCTCAAATTACAATCAATGTTATTTTGTGACCCACCCAGAGACTCTGCTTATTTGTTATGACAATCATTGTTTGTAGTTTTATTGGAATTTTCTAGTATTTGGATCACGATATTTGGACGAGATTCAGAATGAGAACATGACAATAGTGATAAACCCTTTCAAAGACACTCGATGAAGAAAAATAACATCAGCATCAACTAAACACAGTAAATAAAGAAACCAAGAGTTTCAGAGACCAGACAGGGTTTTCTCTAAAGGATGTGCTGTGAAACAACATTTCTTTACTGTCAATGTCAAGATGTTTTCATTTGGACGTCTGTGATTTTTGGTGTCGAGCTCATGATTGTTGACTGCGTCTTTCTCACAGAATTAAAGAGTTCCATCAAAGGACCGGAGAAGAAGTTCCCAAAATACAATAATAGAAAGGAAAATCCTTAAAGAAGATGAATAACTGTGAATGCACTGCAACTTTCTCAGCAGAAGGTGGTTTGACGATGACATCATAATGATGAATGTTTATCAGCTTTACAAATCACGCAAAAACTTTCTTGAATTTTTTTTTATATATACATGTATTATTAATCATCTTATTTTTTATCTGCTAATTTTCAAACACATTTCATGTGTAGATTTAATAGTTTCAATCTTTCTCCAGATCCAAAATGTTTCCAGAAGACATTTGTATGAATCCGTCCGAGAAGAGAGCGTCTCAGATCTGCAGGTAGTTTTGGATCAGAACTAAAGTACATCAAGCCACACATGCTCATAGAAGTTTTCCAGCTGTAATTCTAAAGAAGTTGTTCAGGCTTGTGGTTCTTGTGCATATATGTTGAGGTCTGATGAGGTGTGAGGGCCTGTCCTACATCTGGAATCCATACAAAACAATCCTGAAGCGCTTTCATTTGACCAACGGCAATATATCACCATTCATTTGATGAACAACATGTGTACGCATCATACTTCCTGTAATGATGTCATAGACAGAGACACATGTCAGCTGTGTGTGTGTGATCCCTTCAGTAATCTTCTGACTTTAACACAATATATATTTACAAACATCATCATCCTGTGAGAACTGAGGATCATCACATTCACTCCTTTCAATGAACCAATCAGATCCTTTCAACACAATACGGTCAAATATTAGTCTGAAAGAAGCATTTCAAGTTTTATGTCTTCAGTTATACGTAGTTACATGAACTCTACATCAACAAATAATATGGATTAGTCTTACACGTAAAACACTGTTACAGCTATAACAACTGAGAGAAACACAACTTTTTGAGTTGTTTCAAATCTATATTTGTTTTTCAAGTGCTTATGAATCCTCCAGCTCACACCTTCAGTGACACAAACTAAACAATACAATAAACAGAATTAAATGGTACATCTGCACCGGTTACGACATCATCATCATCATCATCATCATATGACAGGTAAAGAGACGGTATGATCTAAACAAAAGTAAATGTCTAAGATGTGTGTTTATAAATATATTTATATATACAATAACACAAACACTCCCTACACACTGAGATGTATTTATATATTTACATCTTAAAATATGAATGTGTATTTATCCAGCATGTGCACTTAAAAATGTAGAAAACGTGAAGAAGAGACATAGGCATCCGTATGTTCCAGACATAGAGACACTGTTGACTGAAACAAAACCTGTAATACCAAATGTGCTCAACTACACAACCTTCACGAACACCAGAGAAACACAATCAGAAACCAGCGAGAATTCTGTCATCATTTACTCACCCTCATGTCATTCCACATTTCTATCTTCTTCAGAACACAAAAGAAGATATTTTGAAGAATGTTGATAGTCAAACAACACAGAACTCCGTTGACTTCCATGTATAAACGCAAGAGACATTTCTCAAAATATCTTCTTTGGTCTTCCGTGTATAAAATGATTACAGAATAAAATTCTTCCTTTAACTGATGAAAGAATAAAAATGTGCATCCTTAAATCAGATGAGCGATAAACAATCATGAGAAGTTTAATGGCGTGCGGGAGAATGTCTTCAATGTCTTCTGTCGTTCATTGTTTGAAAACAGATTGTGAACGGTGCGATCCAAGGTTTTGTCTTTATCCGTCTCTCTTCAAACTCCGACACACAACCTTCCCATAAACAATGAAGAATCAGTTCAGTGTCATGAAGAAGAAAGATAAATCCTCCCACTACGTCTTCACTCTTTGATGTACACACAGAACGTCAGTTCAGACTCCATGACGCTCCGCTGTGGAAAATTGTCTCATGACTTTAATATTCCACATCAAACCGCGTTGTCTCCAAAACAAAGGCACAAAGTGTTAATCCCATCCATCCAGAGGAGATGTTAAAGTAGATCTGATGTCAGGCGGTAGTTCTCTTCATCCATCTGATCTGAACGTCTCACATGTACAGGTTGTCTGATCTGAGGATGGTGGTCTCCAGACTGTGAAAACTCTTCCCATTGAGCGTGTCCATGTGACTGTCGATGCTGTAACATCGATGCACTTCTGTCATGGAGGATCCGGTGTAAGATGCGGAACGCAAGGCCCCCGTGTTGGCGAACTGGATTCTGTACTGGTTCCAGTGCCGCTTTATCACACCCTGAACCTACAAATCAAGTGTGAAGAAAATATGAAATACAGATCTACTTTCAACGGCGGAAAACAAATTGTGAAATTAAAGTCCGACCTTACCTCACTATTGAAGAAGCAGAATATGGTGGCGACCAAGAGGCCCTGTGGAATGCAACCAGATCATTACATGGGGCTTCCGTTGAGATATTATACTTTAAAAATGTACGTCTTCGTTCTTCACCTACCTGGAAATGTATGAGTATGTTCATTGTGTGGATGAATATCTCGGAGGCGACTCGTCCCTCGGGTTTGTATGGCAGCAGTAGATATTGAATGCCCAGCAGAGGGACGAGGATGAGAGTGCCTCTCACGGCTCTCATGTACAGACTGGATTCTGCCTGATGTGTCACCTTCAGTTTAGTGATCAACACTCTCACGATGTTCAAGAGAAAGAAGAGATTCACCTGAGAACAAACACAAGTGAACAACCGTGAGGAGAGAGAAATCCACATCATTTATTTCATCATTATCAATCAGAACCAGACCCTAAATGTGTGGGTTCATGCACATGTGCATTCAATCGTGTCTCTTTATCCATCAGATCAATCTTATGAGATGACCCAGGCACTTTGAGCTCTTGGGTACACGCTGTACTTGTTTTAGCATATCCCGGAGTCCTTGGTTTGAAGCAATTTTATACCCATAAATTAGATTTTTTTAAATAATTTCTATCATTTATTTATAAACAAAACACCATGTTGTGTGTCCCGTAATCTAATGAGGAACATTTTCTAACATAATCTAACAACGATGAGCATTAAAGTTTGGTATCAGTTTCTATAGTTTTCAATCATGGCCTTCTATTTTGATATGTTCTATATTTTGTACAGTATTTATTAGACTGTTTTAATGTTAGTTAATACAAATGTCCACGTACTAACGTACATTTACTATCAGTTCTAATGAATGTATTCGTACATTTTGAAAATATTATTAACTAATATTCATAAGTGCTATATACATTTTATTCATGTTACATAATATAATTATTTTAAGAACCGAAACCTTATTGTAAAGTGTGTGTATCTGTTTCAACACTCTAATATTCAAGAGTAACTGATTCATTGATGTATAATGACCAAAACATCCAGACTGCTGAAAAAAATAGACTATATATTTTTGACTTTCATGTGAATTAAAACATTTATTACGCTAAATAAACATAGTATTGTATTTTTCAAATAATGCTGTATGTCTAAGGTAAAATTTGCCGATTTGTATGAAGAAAAAATTAAGAAAACAAAATGTAATATATAGTATAACCAATACTTGGTCGTAAAAAACGTTTGGTTGCCAATACAATTAAATGCAGTATAAGTTATTGTATGTGGATGTATATTTAGACTTTATCAGACTACTTTTGGGCACGGTTTAAAATCATACTTTATTTTTTATTAATCTTTTTTTTTCAATGTTGGTACATTTTCAGGGCTCAATTTTTGGCTTGGGCCCATCATCGCTCATTAGCAGCTATATTTTTATTTGTAAAAATCAGTAAAATGACTTTAGCCGGGTTTTCACAGACCGGTCCACATACATTACTGTGTGGAAAAAGAACTTAGATCTGCGTCATCATTCCAATGGTTAAGTCCTCTGTTCTCTTTGAGGTTTTAAGGAAATGTGTTACTAATAACTTTTGGTCAGATTCGACCGCAGCCAAACAACAAAAGAAAACACAACACTTTGATTTTGAAGCATTGCTTGATTGTTGGGAAAACATGGCCAAGGAGAAAAGAACAAGAGATCGTGTGTGAGATAAAGTGTAGAAAGGAAAGAGCAGAAAACACAGAACAGACCTACCAACAGTGCTGCAACGATGGGCCCGTGGATAATGTAAAGCAGAGACGTGTTTGAGCTGATCCAACAGCTGCCCAACAAACAAAATAACAATTCAGATATGAAATACTGGAGTGAATCTTAAAGGGATAGTTCACCTTCAAATGTGAAACGAAAGGCAATTTTTGAAAAATATCCTCTGCGCTGTTTTTAATATAATGAAAGTGAATAGAGACAAAAACTGTTATGCTCTAAAATGAAGAAGAACATCAGTAAAATGAGTCATATAACTCTCGTGTTCTATTTCAGATCTTCTGAAGCCGTATTTATAGGGTCCTTTAGGTGAACTGTCCCTTTAAGAGTTCTTAATGAAAAGCCTGCGTCCTGACAGTCATTGATGGTTTTTCGTGATGATGTGTTTTTTCTATACTCACTTGTCATTGTAATAATAACTTCTGGCTACTGCATGAATGAACGCAGGTATCAACGGGAAGCCTGGAAACATTTGAAAGTGTTTACAAAAGTAGTGAGTAACATGCAAAACTGTTTGAAAATAGCTGAGGTATTGATAAAGAAAACATACCCCATCCTAACAGATAATACCACATGAGGTGTTGTTTCTCAGCAAAGACGGCCACCACAATGAGTGTGTGCAGATAAATCCCCTCACACAACATCCAGAAATAATTACAACCCATCAGATAATGATAAATGAACACAGACACCTTACAGCCCACCTGAGACAAAACAAACACACATTTACAGTCTACTCCAAACATACACTCTTCAAAGAGACTCTTTTTTCTAACACTCTAAGGCCTGATTCACATCACGCGTCTTAAACCGCACGGAAAACGCGAGCTACACCTCTTACTCTCTTAAAAGACCCGTGGTGCGCGCGCAGCACTCCAAAAATTGTTGAACTATTTCCATCGCGATGTCGCTCCTGCCGTGCGTCTACATTTACAATAACGAATATTTGTGCGGAAAAGACACGAAATGTAAATCAAATCGGGCCGCACCCCTCATTAACACTGCATCATAAATGAACTAGGCGTCTATCTTTAGCAAAGCGGTGTGGAGAGCCTTTTCTGGGACGCTTCTCAAACGTGGCGCGGCACGTCTGCCAAAACACAAGCATAGAATAGAATGACCGCGATCGGTTCAAATAGCCGCTTCGATGCCGTAACGTGCCGCACGTTTTGTTTTTGATACGGCTAAAAAACATAAGTCACAGAGACATGAAATGATTGTTTTTAGTCATTAAAGCTAATGTAAGAAAATCACTTTTCTTAGCGGTGAAATAATTGATGCAACAACAAATTCAAGCGCACAGTTTCACCCAAATAATACATAGTTTCTTTGGTAATATCATTTATAAACAAGCGGTAATCTTAAAATATAAAAGTCTTAGGTAAACATGACCCGACGGCGCTTTTTAATCTGTCTCACTTTAACTATTTTTAACAACAGGAGATTGTAAATAAGACAATTTTAGTGAAAGTCATGACTGGGAGGATTTTTTCTAGTGTAATCATGAAAATGTTTATATGAATAGATTGTGCTTGTTCAGTTTGAAACTTTATTGACTCTCTTCTGATTATTTCAACCGCACCAACTACCAAATTTCTGTCAACGAAAATGTGTTTCTATGTGCCACTTTATGTAGTGTAGAGTAGGTCGTCACATGAGTAACACTGGACTAGAAGTTTACTGTGTGACTGTAGTGTTGTGCACTCACTGGATTGGCTTCTGTGACTTCTCGGTTGTTGGCGACACATGTGTAAAAGATGATCGTGATCAAAGAATTAAACACAAAAGAGAAGAAGAGATTCTTATGTAGAGTTATCCTCTGACAACTTAAATTCCTGAGAGAAGAAGAAACAGTCAGATATGTTAGATGAGGAACAACAGATAGTGTGAATACACAAGATGTCTCCTCACGTGACTTACTTAAAGTAGAAAAATATCCCCAGAGAAATAAACAAAGATATGAGTGACAATCCATGACCGATCAAAGCCAAATAAAAGAGATTAAACGCTGTCTGAAAAACACAAAATCAATACATGACATAAAAAACCTCCTGAAATATCCGGAAAAGTGTCTGCGTGCAGGACTTCAGCAAATGAAGCTGATGTGAAATATAAAGCAGACGGATCTGAGATCTCACCCTCTTGTGATCATGGGACGGGTTACTACATTCGGTGTAATTGGTCCATGTTCTGTTACTCTGTGGATGAACGAACCAATGACCCGACTCGGTGCAAATCTTTGTGGCCATTTCTGATGAAACACAGTTCAGTAAGGAGTCAGTGTTGAACAGGACCTCTCATGGATGTGATGTGATGATGGGACTCACCAGACGTGTCAAAGTCATCATAATAATCAGGACAGTGCTGAGCTGACGTTACGCCTGCGTCTAAATCATTCCAACACAGCCATCCGTCCCATGTGCGCTTACACCCCGAACCATCTGAAACACACATTCACTGTTAAACCACAGTCCATTAAATCCTGATCTGGGTCTCAAACAACACTGCCGTTTAGTTTCATTATTCTACAGGTGATAATTCATCAGAGAAAGTGTTCGTTGCAATAAATGAAAAAAAAACATAAACGTTTTCTTTTGAAGGTTACACATCATGAAGGAAAACGTGAATTAAAGACCTCCGTCCTCCGTAAAGTGGCTTTAGAATAACATTAATTCTGAAATATTTTTGATTAATTGATCAATTTTGGATTTTAACTTAATGCAAAGATTTGACTCAGATGATTAATTTGCACTCGCCATAAGAAGAGTTTATTGACCAATGTAACGTTCTGTGAAATCCCAGCTAACAAAAATATGTTTTGCTAACATTCCTACTAAGTAATGGAAACGTTATATATCCATTTCAAAAGACGTTATTCAAGTTTTGGGCTCATTTAAATTCAGTTACAATGTTTGTAATGTCTCACATCCCTGTTGAAAAAACAGCATATGCTGGTTAGTTTGGGCTTGGAGCATGGTGAGCAGGTCATGTGCTTATTTAAGACCAGCTTAATCCAGCACAAACCAGCTACCATTCTTCACCAGTTTACCTAACCAGCATATTCTGCTTTTTCAACTGGGATGCAGTGTGTGTTTGTGTTTGTGTTTAGTGTCGACTGCGTCTCTCTCTCAGTCATAAATCTGAAGTCAATGGTGTTTATGATGTATACTTTTGTCTTATCGCCTTTATTTTTCATTATTCTCAGGTTAGGTAAAGTAAGTCAAGTCCGGCTTAAATCTTACTGTAAGTATTTCAAACACTCACAATTTAGTCAGAAGACAGAATTTCTTTGAATTGCTTATTTTTCTTTTAATAACAAACTTTTAAAGGGAATTAATATTTAAATATAACACTAAATACAATAACGATGATTTCAAACCAGTTTCTGGGCTTCTTATCTTCAGCTGGACTTCTAGCGTGGGGGTGTAGTGATGGTCTGCAGTATCCAAGGTGGCTCTCGGTTCTTCTGTCTCTTATACCTCGTAGTGTCCTTGAACTAACTTAACCCAACCACGAGTCTTTCACGAAAGTTATTTCATACATGGACTTGCCTGGTCAAGTTCATCCTTCAAAAGCACATGTGCATACAACTGTCCTGTTTCACTCCATCCACGAGTAGACACACGACAATCTTGTGATCAGTCCATTATATTTGATACACTGGTTAAGAAAATCAGCATGTAGGCAAAGTAATAGCACTTTCTTGCCATATAACATCCGGCTGCTCGTACATTATTCCGATTATTACACGGCTACTTGCCACATGAGACAGAAACTGAACATGAAATGTGAATTTGAAATATATTTAGAAATAAATGATTAGCTCATTTTTACTGAATGCAGACCTTCCGCGAGAAAAAGACGTTTAGTTTGGTTTGAAATTAAGAAACGATGTTCAAACGTCACGAAAAGGCACATTGGTCGAATCATTTGTAAATATAATGTCATATATGTTATTAAAAAACTTGTTTAATTTGTCAAAAAAACTCTCAAAATGATTTGCTGCATCCAAGTTACCGTGTGTTATTAGTTTTGAGAGGTTGTTATCTGAGAATAACAAACCTGCAAATGTCACGACTGGCCAATCAGAATCAAGCATTCCAACGAGTCGTGTAATAATGGCAGTTATTGTAGTCCAAGCCTTGTAGTTTTTTTATCATTTGCAGTGTAATCCCCAATCTTTTTCTTTAAAAATGAGGTGGCAGTATTTAATTCCTGTGATTTGAACATATTCTCATCAAAGGAAAACTGGGAGATTGTCCACTGTGGGCCATTTTGTTCAAGTTGTTTACCATCCTAATTTTTCCTCAAAGTTTTATAAGAGTTTATTTTCACACACTAGTCTTTCTTCACTGACTTTTGTTGGTTTGTTTAATTCTTCGACACATTATTAAGATAATGACATTTTAACATTCAATCTAAACAACAAATACTGAAGTGATGATGATTTATATGCACAGACGATGAAGAGCGTGTCACCTGTTTTATTGTGATTGGTGTCTTTCATGATCTTCTGGTAACACTCAAACTGAGCCGTCAAGATTTTGTGACGTGTGGAGTGCATCTCGTGAGCGTTCTTTTGCGCCGGACCTCCAGTGTTATTCTCTGAGAAGACCACCACAAACTGTTGAAGAGTAGAAAGAAAATCTGAATATCTGCTATATAGACATACTGGATATTTGGTCCGATGCTTTTATTCTCAGAATTTGATTCATACTACAGTGTGTTCACCTGAAAACATTGAAAAGAAAGGCTGACCTGATGATGAAATAACACAACATTACTTTGATGAATGTTCTTTAAGAGAATACCTGAGAGGTGGCAGACAGTAAGAGAAATGTGGTAATCCAACATTTATACATGATTCCTCTTCTGTGTCTCCAAATGATCAGAACGTTTCAGCTGAAAGAAAATACAAACAACATGAACGTGTAAACAAGAGTTTCATTTAGGATCAGATGAAAATTGATTCATAAAGGAATGATGCTTTGATATTGCATTTCATTATTAGGTTGATAAAAATACAATAAGGGTAGAAGACTTCTCCGGTGACTGCTGGGGAACAAACAAAGATTTTATTCTGAAAGTAAATGACTGTTAGTAAACACACCACAGATCGCTTTGTGTTCTTCCTCGTGTACAAGCCGGAGAAAAGAAAGAAAATCAAGCATCTTCACATGAGGGAACAGTTCATAAGGAGGCCAAAGCAAAACTCATGCGTACAGATTACATCACATATCACTGAGCTGACGAACAGCCGCGTGTAACACAATAAAGTCAAAGAAGACTATTTTTACATTGTGATGTTTAATGACATCCTCCACTACAGACGTATTATTCACAAGGCCACTTTATTCTTTTCATGGTTTTCCATCTGGAACCTTCCGAGCGTTCCACAACATCTTTAACATCTGTCTGGATTCTGTTGTTATTTCCTTTTTGAATTAATACCTGTCCGTAGCGACCACGGCCGAGGGCCTGAAACATCATGTGATCCTTTTGTTCGGCCTCCAAACATTTCCTGCTCGGATGAGGACACGAACAAAACGACTACACTCACATGTGCAAAATCATCCATTTGCTTTTGTCTTTAGACTCCGACATGAACACGCTTCCCAGACTCACTCCATTCATGTCCATGTGCTTTTATTTAGAACTTTCCTTCAGATTGGAGAGACTTTCACATTACAGAATGCTAATAAAGAAATGTGCGTGTGTGTGTGTGTGAGAGTGTGTGTGTGTGTGTGTGTGTGTGTGTGTGTGTGTGTGTGTGAGAGAGTGTGTGTGTGTGTGTGTGTGTACACTATTCTAATGATGCCAAACATTACTTAGTTTAGAGATATTCAAGAAAGCTCGAAACACAAACAAAATGTCAGTTTTATAAACTCTTAAAAGAGAGAACGATCACAGATGAGATCTCTTTAATGTCTCAATGATTTCTCCTAGACTTTGCTTGAGTCTCATCTCTGTGATGTTTCTCATGAGAAAAAGAGTCAAAAATGTTAAAAATGTGTCTTTGATTAGAGTTTGAGAAGAGATGTCAACCTCAAATTGAGCTCAGATTTGTCTCGACTGCAATCAAAAGTCAATATGATAAAGATCTCAATATCAACTCAAACATTTCTCATCACATTAATTGAGATCCAGATTATTTCACCTCTACAATCTGAACTCTTCACTACCATTTATTTTTTATTTCTCTCGAGCAGTTTTTAGGAGAAACATCTGAGACTAAGTTGAGACTAAAATACACTACAAGACCTTTGCTCAGATTTGAAGTCTGGACTTGTCCAGTTATTGTGTTTCTATCTGAAATTTCAAAGTCTGCAAGTGTATGTTGTCTATTATAAAAAAATCTGTTCAGATTTTAAAAGTCTTGTAGTGTATTCCTGCCATTAAATAAAACACAAATGAGATGTCCAAAAAATCCCCGAGCCATGAAAGAGAAACATCCGAGCAATAATATTCAAAACAACAACTCTGAATACATTTCAACTGTAAGTCGTATGTTCTCTGTTTATTTAAAGTAAATCTGACTTAGACAGATGATGTTATATAATCCACTCCTAGATTTTGAAGTGTTGCAGAAACTGGAAAATGTTGTGCTGGGAGTTACTGATAGTTTCCAAACAATGATGCCATTTAAGAGTTACCGTAAAATAATAGAAAAAGTCGAATTGTGACAATTGAGTCGCAATGTTTAGAGAATAACCTCCTAACAGGCCTTCACGATAATAATATTTCACGTATTTAAATGAATGATTCGTTTAAAAGGTTCAAGCTAAAAAGTCTGATAACAAAAATGAGATGTAATGTTTACTTCAGCAGTATTTGGAGACTATTAATATTAATAATAATAACAACATTGTGGCACTGCTTTGAAAAAACAAGGATTTCTTGATCATAATGTAACTAAAATAAAACTGAAGCTTGTGTCTCTCTTATGACATCTGTAGAATTCACTACTGCAAGCATGACAGAAATAAACCTCAACTCACCAAAACATGAAATATTAACATCCCATTCTTCATCATCTGCTAAACATTCACAACACAGCCCTGTTCATCTCCATTAGAAAGAGTAAAACTGATGTCTGCTTAATGTCAGTATAAAACATCTCAGTCTTGTGCCATCAGGTGTTGACGGCAGACATAAATCATATGATAGATGTTATTGGAGCAGGAATGTGTTTTTTCTGGGCATTGGGAGGTTGAAGCATCCCTAGAAAAACACAGAGATGATAACACTTCACCCTTCCTGTAAAAAAACCTCGAGGAGGGGTTTATGCATTCCTCCAGACACACGATCCTCTCTTTCTCTTGTCATTTCATTTGATCATTCTTTCAGTGTTCTGACAAATATACTTCACATTCATATGGCCAAAGCGCAGCTGCATACGAGTAAAATCTGCTTTACTTCACTTAAATGATATAAATGAGACGAGAACACCGAAACACAGTATCATGAACAAAGACGGACAGAAATAAAAGATGTTCCTCTGAGCGCACACACACCCCCTCCAGATCTTATATCAGGAAACCCCTGACTGTTAGTTTAACTCGTGTCCGGTTAGGAAACATCCGTGGACATCACCGCAACTTTTCCATCAAAGATTTATCTTAAAGAGACACAGAACACAGCTGTTGTACTGTATGTGGTCAGACGATGAGTGAGCTGGAATCTTAAGTGTTTGCCCTGAAACTCCTTTTTTAGTGGCAATCTTCACATTTAACTGTTAATCACATGTTTACATTTACATTTAGTCATTAAGCACATGCTTTAATCCAAAGAACATCTCATCACAGTCCTGATGATATTCACGACAGCAAATAAAAATGTGTTCAAACTGAAGACTCACAAAAGCTAGAAGCACTTTTAAAACAATACTTGAGCAATCACAACAGAACAACAATCATCACAACCTTCAGCCCGATGGAAATCACAGACACTCTTAGATCATGTTGATCTCAGACTTCTCTTAAACATTCTTTAAATCAGAAGTTGTCTGTTAACACACTTAATGCACAACGATGGCATATAAACAACTGTTGTCACATTCACTGACGGAGATTAAGAAAGGCTGAGAAATGAGATTGCTCAACAAGTCCTTTTATTCAATGATTGTGAAAGTGACGTGAGACGTGTGTAAGCTCTCAACATCACATTATGTGGTTAAAACAACAGACATGATCCGAAAGAGTGAGACACATGTTTAAATACCATTTGTAGTTTGTAATCACATATCAACCTTCTGTTGAAGTCATTTTACTACATTTATTATTCATTTGAATTCAATTATGAAATACTATTAATCAAGTCTTATCTTTTACCATGATGTTTTTTATTCAAACTTAAAATGGTTTTTAATCGGCTTGATTATACATTTGTGTGTTATTTACCAATTTGACACTGTTGTTTACTCCATGAAAACATTAAAAGTTTTTCCAAAGTTTTTAAATCTCCGTTAATGACACAAAAGTGTATAAACATACTAAACTAACGGCAAGAGAAATAAAGCATAAAAACAGCAAGTGTTCTCTGTTAAAGATGTGAAGGATGATAAAGCAGCATGTCTCTTACCTCATCTGCTGTGCTTCTGCTCTCTGTGTTGAGT